>BDUI01000787.1:21284-32932 GCA_002335545.1 Apodemus speciosus
ATGTTGCTAAAGAAAGTAAATGGCTCAGGGAAGAAAAACCACATCATATGGTAAAAGCTGTGGGTTAGCTTGGGCTCTGCAGATGTTCTGTGAGGAAGCCCTCACTCTGAACCTTCTTACATGACTGGATTCAGAGGCAGGATCTTTGCAGTAGTGACTATGTTAAATAATCATCAGCCTGGGTTCCAATGATTCAGACCTGTCCAACTGTGGCCTATGCATTGGGCCAGGGATAGCTATGAATGCAAAATAGTAAACCTACTTGAAAAMATGTGGTTTGTATGTGATTTTTYTCTATAGTGCAATTATGGTTATCAAGAAAGGCTACACAGATGTGATTCTGCAGAGGTTCATTTTATTGCARTGTTGAATGGCTGGATATATCTGTCTGTTCTTATATAAAAAAGGAAGTAGGAGAGAGACACATACCAAGTGAGATTATTGAGGATTCAGAAGTCTTTACCACCATAACCAAGAGGTAGGTTCTACGAGGAATCAGGCCTGTAGATACTTTGACTTTGGATTACCAAGGTCCAGAGATAGAGGTATCTGAAACCCTTAGGCCTGTAGTACATTGTCACAGTACCCTGAGTACCATGGTGTCTCAGAGTTAAACATTATTAGAATGTAGAGTTTTAGGCCAGTAGAGATTCTACTGTATTCTAATGTAATTTCCTTACATTAGCAGCTCTCTATTCCTGATCTCTGAAGTAGATGGGTCTTCTTTGTTGGGGTTCTCAGCAGCATACCCCTTCCTCCTTCAGTGTTGCTTTTCTGGCTAATGAGGGATGGGGTGAAAAGTGATAAGAGGAGGGATTATGGTCCCCACCTTCAGGGTCAATGTGCAAAGAGCAGGCATTATAGGTCCCAGATAATGKGGACATGATTGACAGGACTCTTTGAACAGATGGCCTGCTCTGGGCAAGGACAATTGCATGTAATAGAGATGGTCCACTTTCTACTAGTGTCCACACTATGGTCTTTTCTTCATGGAGCCTAGATAAAGGCACACACACACACACACACACACACACACACACACACACACACACCTTTGTTCCTACCCAGTTGTCATGTGACTAGCTTTGAGTGGTGGACATAAGTGACACTCATCTGGGCTTCAAAGTCCAATAAGATGTTTGTCCCTTTATGCCTCCGCATTCTTCTCTGATTTCTATGACTCTTGAGGTAGCTCAGGCAGTGGCTCTTGAAGTATGGCCCCCAACCTACACATCATCATCCTTCTGGTCTACCAGATGTACAGAAGCTTGGACCCCACTGCTGACCTACTGAACACTACACTCTGGAGTGGACCAACCATATATATTCTCACAAGCCTTTGGGAAAATTCCAGTGAAGCTCTATTTTAGGAATCATTGAACAAGAGGACAAAAAAAAATGACCAGGAATCAAGAACTAAGGGTCCTGATCCAGTGCATAAATCTACTAATTGAAGGGACCAGGCAGCATCATGTTACATGACTCCAGCAGGACCTTGACATCTGTTAACACAAGCCATTAGATGCATCAGTCAGTTTATTACAGAAGCTGAGCTTTCCTAACTGACATACATGAGTGACTGAATTTTGTGCTGCAGAGCAACTGGGGTGAAATGAAGAGGTTAGAGACTAGCCCTGGGACTCTAGTACAGGCCCTCTCATCTCATGCCCTGGGAGGAGAGAACAAACATATTGCACATGTTTGCACAGTTTACCCCCAACCTTCCAAACATTTTCATTCAATTTTGCCATTCGGATGAGTGACATGACCACTGTTACAGAGGCAAGGTGCCCCTCCAAGGTGCTTGTTATCATATCCCCAGGAAACATTCATGCAATAAAGTGGAGACTGTAGTTTGCATCAGTGTCTGGCTAGGTGTTGGAAACAAAGGGTAAATAAGGCTTGGTGCTTTACTATTTTGCACTTCTAGTTGTAAAGAATATAGCCCCCTAGTCAATATGTTGCAGTATTACAGAAGATGAAAGTGGTGTGGGATTCCTTGCCATGTGCTGTGTGAAGTAAGGCTAGAACACAGGAAGGGGAAAGTGGTGTAGCTTACCAATGTGCTTCCATATGCCTAGTGATTCTAAAAACTGATTTGCAAGAAGTTGACCAGTTTAAACTCAAACCTGTGGTTGTTCCTACATTTTGTCAAACATACAGTGAAATTGGAGGAGTCTAAGTCTTGGGTTCTCTGGTATTGTTAACTCTCTTATGTACCAAAAGCTTATAAGCTTTCCTTCATGGGAGTTTGAGGGCCTTTAGAGCTCAAGATGGAGTTCACAGAGTCAGAGGTGGGTAGAAATTACGTGGGATAAATAAACATAAGGATCTCTTTCATTGTCAACAGTTTCTTTTGCTGTCCATAGGTAGATGAAACACTGATGAAAGGAAGGTGTAGGAAACTGAGAGAGCCAAGGTCCTGAGTTGCTGGGGGTGAGGTGGGGTGGAGGGTGGTCCTAGATGCTGGTGGTAAGGTGGTGTAGGTCCTGGATGCTGGATATAAAGTGGGATGGAGGGTGGTCTTGAGATCCCCAGGGTGAGATGGGGTGGCAGCCTCAAGTGATAACTGTGGAAAGAAATTTTAGGGTACATTGCCTGTGGTCCTGTTAGCAGTTCTGTTACAATCAAAGCAGATTCCCTGCTGCCTCTGAGAGTTAAGCAAGTTGAGAAAAAGGCATGTGACAGTCCCTCATGCCCACCCCAGACAATTTGTCATCCCTACCCCAGATACTCCCTCATCCCCACCCTAGATTCTTTTGTTCTTGATTTTTTGGGGCTGAAATCCAGTCTCTATTCTATCAGATTTTTTCCTTAGAATAACTTTTAAGTTTTGTATGTAGTTTCTTTGTGTGTGCACGCACATGTGCGTCTGCATGTCTATAAGTAACATATGTGTATCTGGTGCCCTCAGAGGTCAGAAGAATGTAAAGAATCACTTGGAAATTGAACCTCAGCTATCATGTGGGTGTTGGAACCTAAACCCAAGTTTTTACAAGAGCAGAAAGGGCCATCTCTCCTGCCCTATATATTTTAAAAAGAACTTTTCTAGCTAATTACTGAACATTTAAGACACCTTTTACAGACTGGGGAAATGTCTCCATCAGTGAAGTGCTGCAGGAGTATGAGGACTTCAGTGTGGATCCCTGCATTCATTCCATAAAAAGCCAGACATATCAATGCTTGCCTGAAGACTCACTGCTGGGGAGGCTGAGACAGGATCCTTGGCTGTGCAGGGCAGACAGTATAAMTTGTCTAGGTTTACTGGAAGCCTGTCGGTTAAAAGCTAAGATGAAGAGAGGATAAGAAATTGTCAAACTCAGCTTCCATACATAGGCACACTCACATGCATATGTGTGTGTGTGTGTGTGTGTGTGTGTGTGTGTATGTGTGTGTGTATGCAGGCACATACTGTATCTTACAGCCATCTAGAGTATCCCTATAGTCTTTTTTCTTCAGAAACTAAAGAAGTCATGAGTTTACAAGCAAAGTATTTTTAGAGTCTTCTCTGGTCTACATTCATAATTAGGCTGAAGCACTTATATCTCCAGGTGACCCCAAGACAGTATGAAGATTCAGACACAAGGACTGGGTGGCAGTGCTCAGAGTTAAAGGGTTATTATAGTCTGTGGGATCCAGTGTATCCATAAAGTGTATCCCTGGGGAGTTAAAATGGTCTGCAATACTGAAGAGAGATATGGGAAAGATAAAGGGTGGCAGTGGTATTTGGCTCAGAGAAGTCAATGAGAGGTGAGGTGAGAGAGTCTAGTAGTCCAACGGATGAGGCTATGACCTGGGAGGGACACACAACATGCACTCTCCAAAGTGGCCAGACATAATGTTATTCAATAGCTGATTAGGGCAGCCCAAACTTGTCCCATGCWATTTACAAGACCAATATGGTTAATCTCTTTAAGTTTCTACCCACTTTTTACAGTAATCTTCCTTTTACTCATAGAGAAAACAGGCATAGGGGTAAGCCCCAGAGGAGGCATGGATAAAGAAGTTGTAGGGGATGGATTGACCTTCGCCAGATATAGAGAGCCATTCCCTGACCCTATTATGACAGGGTGTTCGTTAGAGGTAGAGGTCTCTTGAACATTAAACAATCACAGGTAAGAGCTACCCCTGACAAGCATAGATAGGGAGAAATAGAGAAGGAGAGAGCAAGTTGAAGAGAGTCAAATCAGCAGTTTGAGTTAGTTTGAAGTGTTGGGAGGTGGGCTGAAAGATAAGGGTGCATGTTCTACCAATGCTAYCTGAAGAGAGAGAACTCAGGAAGGGAATTATATTTGAAGACCCTTGTATGTAGAAGGTGGAACAGTTGGTGAGGAGAGGGGACTAATAGATGACTCAAAGGTTAACTTCTTTGATTAATGTATAAGAATTTCAGCTGCAGCCGGAGTTACATTCTTGTATATGAATGCATGGAGGTGTACCTTTAAAACTTTATTAAGTAAGCACTGCAGTAAATCCTATCTGTTGCAAGCTGAAACCAGTGAGTAAAAACCGCAGAGATAAATTTGGAGCTCTGTTTATGAAGCAGCCACAGCAAGCAGCATTAGCAGTGGTGGATGGCATGGTGGCTGGCATCAGCACAGAAAGCAAAAGCAAAACCAATAAACACACACTTAAAGAATACCAGGCAGAAGCAAAACGTGCAGTGGYTACCATCATTCATACACTCTACTGAGCCTAACCGATTTCAATCTCAGCTCCCACATTTACCATAAAACGTACCGATGTGCCCGAAAGCATAGACCCATCTCACACAGACAGACAGACAGACAAAACTTTCCAAACAACCAGAACCATGCAGGAGGGCTACATCATGTAGGTAGGCTACATCTTGCCTTTTGCTCTGGATGGGAGTGAAATGGTTGTGTAATTGGATAAGAGAGGAATAATGTTTGCCTATAGAGGAGTTTGGGGGTGCCTCATACCAGGGATCCATTCACCTGGGAAGCCAGTAAGGGAAAAAGTACATCAGATTGTGAGGTTTGGAGAAGAGGGTGGCTGGTGAGCCTGGGGTTAAGCAGGTGTGGGGAACAAAAATAGAGGCTCGTATTTAGCTAGGATGGGGTAGGTTGGTACCAATAAGAAGATAAGGAGAATACCTCTAGAGATACAGCTAAGTGGTGGGGTTTGGTGGGGCTAGTAAGACTATCCTCTTACCATGACAAAATAGGGAAACAAGGAGAGATGGGGTCCAAAACTCTGTCAGAACTGAAAAACTTAGCCCTGGTATCCAAAAGGAAGGAGATGGATCACCCTGATACTGTGATGACTGTTCAAGGCTCCCTGGCAGAGATGGCACTGATCAGTCCAAGGGATCCCAGGACCCCTAAGTCATCCATGACCAGACCTAAGAAGTTGGCTGGAGGGTCATTTGACCTAAGAGGTTGGCTGGAGGGTCATTTGGGCTTTATGTCCTCATGCTGAAAAGGCCACTGTCAAACTTGATGGCACTGTGGGCACAGTCAGAATGGTCGATCTATGCTGATCTGGGTGTCACACTTTATGTAAGGCTGCTCACCTGTGGCACCTTTGTTATTACTGAACTGCAAAGTTCTTTGTTGTCAGGAACTGTACCATGTCCTGGAGGAGTCTCAGAAGCAACCCAGCAACTGTGCCATGTCATAATACTTTATTAGCCCCCAGTTGTGTTTGTCCTAGTGGTCAGAACTGTCCTGAGTAGTAGTAGTAGTAATAGTAGTAGTAGTAGTAGTAGTAGTAGTAGTAGTAGTAGTANAATGATCTGGGGTGTACTGGCGGGCAATCTAAATTCCCATCTGTCCACCTTGGGGAAGCCAAACCCTGTTTTAGTGTCAGAAATTCTTCATGGCTACTCCAGGCCACTGAAGCATCTTCTAGATCAGTGGTTCTCAACCTGTGGGTGGCAACTCCTTCGGAGGTCATGTACCAGACATTCCACATATCAGATATTTACACTACAATTCATAACTGTAGAAAATTAGTTATGAAGTAGCAACTAAATAATTTTATGGTTGGGGGTCACATGAGGAACTGTTTTAAAGCATCTTAGCATTAGGAAGATTGAGAACCACTGCTCTAGATTATATTGATGATGGCAGGTAGGAGCACACATTCCCTTATGGTCAGGTACTAGGGATTTCTTGTAATGTGGAGGATAAGAAACTTCCTCTGTGTGATGAAGTGAATGAGAAGAGTCAGAATAGTAGAGAATACACTATTCCAAAGAGAAACTCTGGATGGATATAGGAACCACAGGTTGTGTAAGAGGGTTGCTGAAGAGTGCAAAGAAACAAGTAGATGCAGGGAGGAGGAGTCTACATGACTTAGCTCCAAACACTGCTCYTTGGGCATTCAGGGGACACAAGAATAGAGAACAGGTGGCTGAAAGGGATAGGGAAGCAAATGGAATAGGTGAGGGGTGATAAGACAAACATCTTTGATGTGTATATGCTTATGGGAAAAGCCTAAGGAAAGAGGGAGTCTAGTGAGTTCAAAACAAAAAGTGCTCTTAACACTTGGTAGGTAAGTAGGCAGATTATAGATAAGGCACATGGATGACAGTTGATAGATAGATAGATAGATAGATAGATAGATAGATAGATAGATAGATAGATAGATAGATAGATAGACAGACAGACAGGCTTTCCACAACTCCTGAGTTTTGCTCATTTTGAGGGGTGTTTACCCCACATGGAATAGCCAAATATTTCCATTCTCATTGCTCATGTCTTGCCCAGCATTTGATACCATCCAGATTTCTAATTTTTACCAAATCAGTGTGTGAAGAGATACACCTTTTCAACAATCACTGTTGTTTCCCATTAATTCAGGAGACACCTTWGTGTGGACACTTCATTTCTCTCACCTGTKAAATGTCTGCGTGTCTTCACACCATTCAGTRATTGAGGTGTCTTCACACTATTCAGTGATTGAGTAGTCATTTGTACCACTCTCTTTTAAAAAACAGAATTATATTCCATTCTAATCTGTTGCTAGTTGTGTACTATAGATATTTTAAATACTACTCATTGTTAAAATTTCTTGGAGAATAGGTRATCCTTGAATCACCTATTATAGTTGGTCCTCAGTATCTCCCAAGAATTGTAGACAGAACTCCTAATTCACAGGAGCCTCATGGGTGCCCAGGTGCCTTCTATATACCAGAATAGTGTTTTTAGGTGCTCTTACACTTCCTTCTGGATATTTTAACAGCATCTCTAGATGACTTAACACCTTTAACACCCAATACTATATCAGAGCTGTGTAAGCAGTGTGTAGGGATTAATAATGAGAAAAGTCTATGTGTGTTCAATAGAAACTAATATTTTATAAACATTTTGATCCATACTGGTTAAATCCATCAATACAGAATCCAAGGATAAGGAGTACCAACCATATGTTGTCATGACTTTTGTTCCTCTGAGGTGATTTTTCTATGAGGAGTGATAATGGTTGAATTTATTCTACTTTGGTTAACTAATATTTCCAGCACTGTTTACTTATCTCCTCCCTACTTTTTTCTACCACACCTCTCCCACATTGTTCCTAGAGAGACATAAAATACATGTCTATTCATCCTAGATAGGAAGCCTATAACAGACTAAAGTACAACAAGTTTTACTGAAGTTACTTATAGAACTGTGGGTAAGGATCACTTTCAGGAGCAGAAATGACTCAAAGATACCTGCTGCACCAAAGTCCATCTCAACATAAGGTACAGCTCAAAATGCTGGGAACCTGGAGCACTACTGCACAGCCTGTAGGCATCTCAACAGGTTGGAGAGTGTTCTTTTTAAGTGACTCAGTTTGTCTAAACATATTCCAGGCAGCTCAGCTGGTTTCTGCTTCTTCTAGGAAGATTGTCTTGTCTCATAGTCTTCTTTGCAGCTTGTCTTAAGAGTAACTCTTAGCTGCTTTATTGCTTGCTTGGGAAGGGAGGGACCTAATGAATCTGGTAAGTTTCAGGGACTTTCTGAAACTATTTTCAGTCATTTACCTTCTGTATTAAGGAACTTCCTTATAGGATGGAGTATTTCTATTTAGGATGAAACAATTATGTAACACTCACACACTAGGCTGTATAAGTAGGTAGTTGACCTCTCTTAGGAGTCATGGTAGGAATATACAGTGTTAAGGAGTAACTGAAGAGTGACTCCCTCTATGGAATTAGGAGTTATCCAAACTGGTTGAATATTTCTTGTGGTATGACTGCTTTGGGGTCTTACATGCTCCTGTAGGGAATCTCCTACTCATGCTCTGTAAGCAAACCCAATAAGCTCATTGGCTGCCAAGTTGGAATTCAGTAGAATTGATACTAGTTTGTCCACAGTGCCCTATCTAGGGAGGAGGGRACAAGCAGGTATTTGTCCATCCTTCTTACCCATATCCTGGGTAATATGGCCTGGGTTCTATTGGCTGAGATTCTAATTCAGCTGTGTGGGCTTGTTAAACCAGTTTTGTGATGCTGTATATACTGGAGGCTGAAATATGCATTTCAAGAAACCCTGTAGCTAAGGCTGAGGATTTGTGACACTGGGCTCTGAAACCTACTGCTCAGCTGCTTTGGTATAAAAGATAACCCTCTAGGCATATGAAGGACCAAAGAGCTGGTGACATTCTAGAAGGAAGGAGGGTTTTATATGTCCATGTAGACTGATGTTAACTCTTTTTTACTTTAACATTCTTATTTATCATTTTTATGTATATGGGTATTTCACCTATATGTGAGGTGCCTATGGAGGCTAAAAGAGGGTGTTGGATTCCCTTGGACTGGAGGTACTGACAGTTGTGAATACCAGGTAGGTGCTGGCTATCAAATCCAAGTCCCCTGCAAGTGCATCCAGTGCCCAACCACTAACCCATCTCTCCAGCCCCAGGCGGTATTCTGTACTTCTTCTTCTTCTTCTTCTTCTTCTTCTTCTTCTTCTTCTTCTTCTTCTTCTTCTTCTTCTTCTTCTTCTTCTTCTTCCTCTTCTTCTTCTTTTGAATAATGTATTTATTAGTGAGTACACTGTAGCTGTCTTCAGACACACCAGAAGAGGCATCAGATCCCATTACTGATGGTTGTGAGCTACCATGTGGTTGCTTGGAATTGAACTCAGAACCTCTGGAAGAGCAGTCAGTGCTCTTAACCATTGAGCCATCTCTCCAGTTCTGTTTTCTGTACTTCTTAAAAATGAGATTTCATTCTTTTAGTCCAACCACCAGAGGATAGTTACCGCCACCCTCCCCACAAGGACCAGACAGAAAACCAAGGAAGTGAACCACATAGATGGAATGATGCTGGCTTTGCCCAGAGTGTCACTGACCCTCATTCTCTGGGGATTCAAGGCCACTGTCACTATTCTATATTTATCATCTTCTCTATTTGCCATTTTGTTCTCCTCTGACTCCAGGTGAATCTTCTGAGAAAATTCCTTGGAGTTCCCAGATTCTGGACTGGAGCAACAGCCATCAAGCCCTACCCTCCTGCATAAGACACAATGGTTATTTAGCCAGGGTATACTGGATCAACCAGAGAGACTGCTAGGTGGCTGCCATAGACTGAGAATGATTCTATTTCAAGATTTGCTGAGATGAACATTATCTTGGCCCTTTAATGGAAACCCCTAGAAATTACAGAGGACACTTCAGGACTGTACCACTTCTCTGGATGTTTTTAAGCAAGATTTCAGAAGACTGTCTTTGTCTGTGAGGATTGCTTCTAGAACATAGACCTACCTGAAATCTAATTCCTTCTATTTTCTCTGAGACACATTTTCTCTACTGTATATCATAACCTCCTCAAGGTTCATTATAACGCCTACTGTAATGCAGATACCATGTTAAAAACAGAAACAAGTTCCCTGTTGTTTTAAGAATCACAATAAGAAAGCTATACACATTAGAAGCAACCACCCCAACATCTAACTGTGATTGGCTGAATCTGTGGAGATAGAATTCAGGATGTAGACATGGAAGCTGAATGCACTCACACCATGCTCCTTCTGAGTACTCCTCTACCCAACAGCTCGCCTGCCATTCTGAAGTCACGCTGTCTTGCTTAGATCTAAGACCCCAAGTTCATTCAAATAGATTTGAGCCTTCTTTCCACCACTGTCAAGAACAGTTTGTTCTTGCAAAGTAGCCACATTGCATAGATGCAGAAAATTTCATGATTGAAGTAATTTGCTCTCAAATGTAAATGAGGCCTGATGCTGAATTTTAAAGAGGTACTCACTGTTCCCAGTGAAGATGGTATAATGCAGGGAAGGAGAGCCCTGGGACAACCATGCCTTGGCATTTTCTTGGCTTCTTAATCTGGATGTCCTTACTCTGGCCAGCAAAGACTGGAGGCACCAGCGTTAAATCTCTTGTCAGACCCTATGTCTTCCTATTTGCATTTACATTCATTCTAAGGAGGCTGTTGTATAGCTTAGAGCTAGCTGAATACAGGAGATTTTATGCCTTATACCTGGATGAAGAGATGTGTATATGAGTTCCACAGGATTTCTGAGTTTCATTATGTCAAAATCCACAGAGCTTGGCTTTGGAAGATTGCTGCCAGTGGACTGTCAGCACAGAGGTTTCTTCCATACAGAGATGAAGCTTAAAGGCCACTGGCAGCAAGGACTTGGGAAGGGTTTGAGGAAGGCATGGCTTAATGGTTATAAAGAGGTTGCCTTACCTATATGCCTAGAGACAGACTTTCCTTAACAAATGGAACGCAAYGATTATTTCTGAGAATTAAAGACATTAGCAACTGAGACTAAAGTAGCAGTTACAATGAATGTGYATGTTGCTAAAGAAAGTAAATGGCTCAGGGAAGAAAAACCACATCATATGGTAAAAGCTGTGGGTTAGCTTGGGCTCTGCAGATGTTCTGTGAGGAAGCCCTCACTCTGAACCTTCTTACATGACTGGATTCAGAGGCAGGATCTTTGCAGTAGTGACTATGTTAAATAATCATCAGCCTGGGTTCCAATGATTCAGACCTGTCCAACTGTGGCCTATGCATTGGGCCAGGGATAGCTATGAATGCAAAATAGTAAACCTACTTGAAAACATGTGGTTTGTATGTGATTTTTYTCTATAGTGCAATTATGGTTATCAAGAAAGGCTACACAGATGTGATTCTGCAGAGGTTCATTTTATTGCARTGTTGAATGGCTGGATATATCTGTCTGTTCTTATATAAAAAAGGAAGTAGGAGAGAGACACATACCAAGTGAGATTATTGAGGATTCAGAAGTCTTTACCACCATAACCAAGAGGTAGGTTCTACGAGGAATCAGGCCTGTAGATACTTTGACTTTGGATTACCAAGGTCCAGAGATAGAGGTATCTGAAACCCTTAGGCCTGTAGTACATTGTCACAGTACCCTGAGTACCATGGTGTCTCAGAGTTAAACATTATTAGAATGTAGAGTTTTAGGCCAGTAGAGATTCTACTGTATTCTAATGTAATTTCCTTACATTAGCAGCTCTCTATTCCTGATCTCTGAAGTAGATGGGTCTTCTTTGTTGGGGTTCTCAGCAGCATACCCCTTCCTCCTTCAGTGTTGCTTTTCTGGCTAATGAGGGATGGGGTGAAAAGTGATAAGAGGAGGGATTATGGTCCCCACCTTCAGGGTCAATGTGCAAAGAGCAGGCATTATAGGTCCCAGATAATG
>BDUI01000787.1:47024-62908 GCA_002335545.1 Apodemus speciosus
CCCTTCCCTTCCCTTCCCTTCCCTTCCCTTCCCTTCCTTTCCTTTCCTTTCCTTTCCTTCTTCATTCCTTTCCTTTCCTTTCCTTCTTCATTCCTTTCCATTCCTTCCTCCCTCCCTCTCCTTCCTTCCTTCCATGTTGGGAAACACACCTTCATACAGGTAATATCCACAATGCCTCCCATTCATGTTTAATAATTAAGAAGCTGTCCTCTCCACATGATCCTAATGATGGCATGAGTTCCCATGCCCTTACCTTTGCCTGTTCCCTTCATGTATAATGTCTGCCTGTCTTCTTCATTCATAACTTACTTCTGCCTGTCCCCTTCATTCATAATT
This sequence comes from Apodemus speciosus, assembly GCA_002335545.1. NCBI lineage: Eukaryota > Metazoa > Chordata > Mammalia > Rodentia > Muridae > Apodemus > Apodemus speciosus. Next base: position 47,361 of record BDUI01000787.1, read on the forward strand.
TCTCACATGATTCTGATCTTATCACACTTTCTTCACTAACTTACTTTACTTTCCCCCCTAAATGTCTACCATTCCAAATTCCAAGGAATCTGAGTTAGTCTCTTTTTCATTACTATGACAAAATTCTTTAGGCTACGTCATGTTTGAAGAAAAGAGTCTCATTTAACCAACAGTTTTGGAGATGTTTATAGAAGTACTGTCTCTGTCACCTCATATACCCTGGCTGGCCATCTCACATGGTTTCAAAAGATGGCATCATGTAGAATATGTATAAAAGGCAGAGAGCATATGTAGAAATAGCAAATCAGAGACTACTGAAGACCCGGTCTCTGATAATAACTAACTACAGCCTCATCTAATTGTGAGAATTAGATGTCCAAGAGTGATAATCTCACTAGGTGCCATCTCTTAAAGAGCCTACTGTGTCCACGTTATCACATTGTGGTAGTTGGTGTCTGTCTTAGTTAGGGTTTCTGTTGCTGTGAACCAACACCATGACCACAACAACTCTCATAAAGAAAAACATTTAATTGGGGTTGATGTACAGTTTCAAAAGCTTATTCCATTATCATCATAGTAGGAAGCATGGTGTTATACAGGCAGACATGGCGCTGAAGATTTAGCTGAGAGTTCTATATTTGGATCCTCAAGCACCAGGGAAAACTGCCACACTGGGCCTAACTTAAGCATCTGAGATCTCAAAGTCTGCCACTGCATGGCATACTTCTTCCAAAAAGGACACACCTCCTAATAGTGCCACTTCCTATAGGACCATAGGGGCCATTTTTATTCAAACCACTATAGTGTCCATTGCTAACTTTACAGGAATTGAAATCACCTAGGAGATGGGCCTGTAGGGAATCATGCTGAATAATTAAAATATAATAGACTAATTGAACTTTGAAGACCTATACTAAAAGTGAGCAGTACCATTCTCGGAGCTTAGGTCTGGGCCCCTATAAAAAGGAGAAACTGAGCTTGCTCCTCATATCTTTCTGCTTCTTGACTGTGGGTACCATGTGGCTAGCTGCCTCAAGCTCCTACTAGTTTGACTTCTCCATCATGATATACTATACTCCAAACTGTGAACCAGCAAACCCCCTTTCTTTCAGTTGCTTCTATCAGGGCATTTTGTCATGGCTACAGCTTCTAGTACATATACCTTAGAGGACAACACAGATTACATTCAAATCATATTCAGATCATGGCAGAAACAGCCACATGATTTAGGTTAGCTCTCATGCACTTTGTAGGAAACCTTGGGCTTGCAATTCTTCTGAGTTGCTGACTACTTTTGTGTCCTTTGACATGTGTAAACTTGAAATTTAAATGCTAGAATGTTGCATACAACATGCTCATGGTTTATTTGAGAACCCATGCTCTCTTACTGAAATGCACACTTCAACTGCTGCCATGTTACAGTAACTTCAGATATCCCCAGGGACTCAGGGACTTTATGTGCACAATGAACTCCTGTGCACATGTGAGATAATTTTCTAGAGGGGTATTGCAGACATTCCAGAGCCATTTTTCTGGGTAAAGCACTTTTCCCTCTGGAGATTTGTAAAACACACAGTGAAAGATGATTTTTTTTATTCTTCATGTTATAAAATCTGTAAGAATGTTGGGTTGTAAAGAGTACTCTTGACAAAGCATTTCAAATCTCAGAAGTGAATTCTCAGGGCAACTTAGGGGTTATATTCTCAGCCACTCATGGTCCTTGAGGGCTAGATGATGAATTTTTGGTTGTGACAGATAATGTCTAAGAAATACACACCAGAGATTATTCCTTATAATGAATCTATTTGGTTATGTAGAGTATGAGAAAAAATCATATTTTTCCCTTTTGGACATCTAATGATCTATTTAATAAACATGTGGAGACATTTGTTAAGAAAGTGTTTGTGCTGAGTACCATGACCAAGGCTGTACCATCATCTGTGTTTTGTGCAGGGGCTGGGAGGTGGGGAGTGGGGGTCCTTTTTTACATGTTGATATAAATGTGGCTAGGACAGATTGTCTCAGGAAGCTGAGAGGGAGGGTGTGGTGTCTAGTTGGGAGGCAATTCAGAACTTAATTCCTACTGAATGTACAAATGTACAAGCTGATAGCCAAAAAAATAAAATAAAATAAAGTCACGTTGGAGTATCCAGCCAATCAGCATGCTTTTCTTCTGTTGTATTGGTTAGGCATGTGAGACATTTTATTGAAGTTCTTTCAGTGGCTCTGCCTGACAGTTTCCTTATCTCTCACTTCTGAGTTTGACTCCATGGTGTGAGCTCACTCTTGAGAAATTCATTGTACTGATGGTCACGTTTTTGTTTTCTGTCAACTAATGTTGTAGTTTATTGTGCAATTAAGGTACTCGGAACCAGTAAGGCCCCGTAGGCTCTCCTGTGAACTTTGCTGAGATTACATTGACCGCCCCCCTCCCCCGCCTTGCCATGGTGATGTGTTCTGCATGCTGTGTCTGAAGTATGTTGCTGTAAAATCCAGAGAATGTTCTATGCTTGTCATACTTTTGGTTTTGAATTACTGAGTTCATTAAGTAAATAGCAAATAAAATAGCAAGTAAAAGAATAGGTAGAAGTAGATGATAGAAAGAAAGAAGAAAATCATCTAATTAGGCACTCACAATATCTACCAAAAATTATCTGGGAAGCCCCATTTGGTGGCCAGCTGGAGCTCCCCATTGAGAGTCCTGGGCAGATCAGAGCATCCTCACATTCCCTCAGGGTGAGGCTTCCATGTAAAACAGCAAATGGCAGCAGATGGGGATGATGTCACAAGTCACGCTCAGGACATCTAGCGAACACTGACTGGGGACATTGACATCTGTGGAATTTCTGATTGAGCTTTCTCTCCATGACTGAGCTCCCCATGACTGACCTACTGGCTTCTCTTTCCCAGTGAGGCATCTTTATACTGTCAGATAAACAAAGGTGGATTCTGTTGAAAATGATTCACCTTCTAGCTGTTCCCAAGGACATGATGTAATTTTATTCTTGGGCTATCTTGCTCATCTCTCTGGGTCATGGGGCTAGGGACAGCACATCCCCAGATAAGGGAGGATACTTTGAGGTTGAAGTGTTAGGGTCTGAAGTGGGAGTGGAGATCCAGGTTCTGGTGCTAGCTTCTTAGTGAGCTCAAGCAGCACATGACAATTTACCAGTACAGCTATGTGTGCTGTGTTTCTGTGCTCTGGCTAGTTGTAATGTGAATTATCTCATTTTTTTTTACCTGCCCTGTTCTGGTTTCTTTTCCAGTGCTCCGTAATTCTTTTCTTACCACATGCAAGTGCCAGATAAAGACTCATTTGGGGTACCCTTTCCAGCTCTCTGCAGCTCTCTCTATACAATGCCCCTCTGAGTGCATTAGTGTCTTCTTAGAAATGAAAAAATATATTTTATTTGTAATCGTGTGTGTGTGTGTGTGTGTGTGTGTGTGTGTGTGTGTGTGTGTAAATAGCATGCTGGGAACCAAACACACGTCCTCTCCAAGAACAGCCAGTGCTCTTAGCCATTGAGCCATCTCTCTGGCTCCTCACTCTGCTGTCCTAATTCAGCAATTCTGTCTTACCCTTTGGATTGATGTTGGGAATGTGGGAAGTAAGCAGGCCCTGGCTAAGTTTGCTGCGAGTGCTTTCTTGATCGTATTGCCTACGTATTTGGTTGTAAAGGCAGGAGGTGAAATTCAGTTTCAAGTTTTGTGCCTGTGGCTATTTTATCAGTAGGCATGGTACTACCTGCATCATCTGCCAAGGATAAGTCTTATCCGGCTCTTATTTCACAAGGAGGTATTTGATCCTGTGCTTCAATGCTGGGCACCATTAACATACATTAGATAGAGTTCAGCATGCTACTGCAGAAACACATAGGCACATCTTTATAACCTCACTTGGAATTACTTCTCAAACACTTGGAAACTTTCCAGGCCATGATGTGACCACCATTCATCTAATTCCAGTGGTCAGAGCCAGGTCACAATGAGTTTGAAGGCATTAACTCAAACATAAAAGCAGTTTTGTGTCTCTGAATCAGAGAAAGGTTATGCTTCCCTGACATATTTACTCAAGGCAGAGTTATGTTCCTTTCATTTTGGAAGGTCTTTACAGAAAGTAGTATACATATCTACTCATAGGTTCTTACAAAATCAATAAAAGTACCCAAATAACATGTCCACCTAAAGTGAGGGCCTGTGGCACATAAATCTGGCATCCTGCCTTAGTTCTCAGCATTCTGACATCTCAGAAGCCATTAACATTTTGACATGTCAGACTGACATTCTGTTTGTTTTCTTCTTTTAGGAGGTGTGAGGGCTCAGACAGGGTCTCACTCTATAATTCAGGCTGGCCAGGRACTTACTGGGTAGCCCTGGCTAGACTCATATTTATGGTGAGCCTCCTGCCTCCAGTCTCCTAGGTGCTGGAATGGCAGGTGTGTCCATCCTTTTGTTTCTAGTACATCATTTTTCTGTGGGGTTTAGACGGTGGATCTCCTGGATCTTCTTTGTATTCCTTTCTTCTTCCGATTTCTTAAATTTTTAAGTAGAATACAACAGTCACGCTGTCACCGAGTGCTAATCCCAGTATATGGCACAGGGAAATCTTTGCTAGCTGAACATAAGAGCAGGCAGATCAAGACAAACTGTGACAGCCATTGGGCTCTCTCTACCTCCTCCCATACCCATTCACTTCTCCACACTTAAATCTAGCACCACAGGTTTGTTCTTACTCCGATTATATTTGATGAGGGGAGGGGACAGAGATGGGAATCTCTTGTGCCTGTTTTTTTGTTGTTGTTTTGTTTTCTTTGGCATTGCAATGTGAGAGACTAAGTGTGTAGTTCAATGACTGAACTTGTATAAGATTCTGAGTTCCAAATTCAGGATTGCAGTCAAATAAACAAACAAGCAAACAAACAGAAAAAGTAAGTATGAAGCTAGCCTGGGATGCATCTTGAGACTCTGTCTTAAAAATATATAATGAAATCAACAAGAAATACATAAAGCTTTGTACATGAAAAATACTTTAAAATTTTAAATCCATATTTACTTATTATTTATTTTATTCTGTGTGTATAATGTGCATGTGTGCACGAGAATATGAAGTTAACATGTAGGTTTTCAATATCTGGGGTCAAATCCTCTGTCAGATGTCTTTGCCCCATCTTATAAAGACTCCCTGTATCTGCAGACTCATTTCAGGTCCCATCTCTTCTCATGTTCCTCTCTGTGTTGGGACATGATCGCTCTTCTCTGGTGTAGAAACTCTTTGGAGCCTTGGCTGGATATGCTAACATATCCAAGGGCAGTGCCCTGAGCCTCACTGAGTAAAGCTGGTCTTCTTGTCTCTGCCCCAGGTCCTCCTCTCTGCCTTGTATGACCCTTTTGTTAATGTCTCATCTTTGTGGACAAAGCACCTAAGCTGTCACACTTGTATATATAATATGGACTTTCTGCCCTCCTCCCTCTCATTTCTCCCAGGCTCTGTGCACTTGTGCTGGGGAGATTATGTCATATGTGTCTGTGTGATGGGCCTATTCTCCTCTTAGCTGGCACAATAGCTTCCAGGCATCCTGCCTCAGCCTTCTCTCCTGTCTATGCCATGTTTCCCATCTCAAACTCTGATCTGGGAAACTGTTTTGTTTCAGGACTTGCAATGATACTCTCAACTTCCAAAACCAGCTTTTTGAGGCACAATTTGCTGGACATAAAATGAACCAAGTTATAATATGTGATTCAGTGGTTTTAATCTATCCACAAATGTATAGCCTTTAATAGTCCATTTTGGAGCAGTTTTGACACCTCAGAGAGAAACTCTGAACCATTTAGCTGTGACTTCCTAGTTCCTTGAACCCCCTTCTAACCCCCAGCAAAATTTCTGACCTACATTCTCTCTCTAGAATTTCCTCTCCTGGAAACTTCATCTGACTGTAATCACATGGTCTGTGCTCCTCTGTGGTTTTCAGGTCTCAGCCTAATACCATCGAGGGTCAGCCTCACTATGGCTTATGTTAGCACTTCATTGCTTTCTTTTTATTATTGCAGAGTACTATTCCATTCTACGTATAAACTGTACCTTACATGCCAGCCCTCTGATTGGTGAACACACCGCATGTATCCACATTGGTTGTTATAAACAATGCTGATTTGAAGATTTGTATATAGGTTTGTGTGTGGACATACATTTCCATTTCTCTGCAGAATGTGCCCACTGATGTAACTTCCTATTTTCTATAAACTTGAGAATAAGCCATCTAGCTTTCTTTCTGAACTTTTCACTACAGCCCATGGCATTGGTGACAATGAGCCTTGATTGTTAATGTTCCCAGATCCTGAATCAGTGCCAGATACTTGGCATGTGTTAAATGAGTATTATATGAAATGGGAATATAAGAGCTTCAACCTTCCTGTAGCAGGGCTTCTCCTGAGGGGACATTAAGAAACATCTCTTTACCCTAGGTGAGAGAGCACCAACAGACTAAAGGGAGAGTTCTATGCAGGTCTAGCTTGGTGAACCAATAAGTGTTTTGGGGTTACTTACAGGAGGATGGGTGACTCAAATGTGGCTACAGCATGAAAGAATTCTACCCTTCTCATCTGTTACCTCATGTGTAACTTCAGAAAAGGGAGGAGCAGGTCTCCTGAGGATCTCATAGGATACTTTCTATGGATATCCTGAGCCGTGTGACCTATTTTCTCCCTCCATTAGGGGCTGTGAATAAATCCAGTCTTGTGAGGGTCTCTTGTGGATCTTCACAGCTGCTCTGCTTCAAGATGGAATCAGCATGCTCAGTCCAGAGGAACTACATGGACCCTACATGAGTCAGCCACATTGCTGTCATGGGCACTGATTCAGTTTCATTACTCTTGCTGTGACAAATGTGGCAGAARAGTTCATTTTGCAATTTCAGCCCATCACTGTGGGAAGTCAAAGCAGGCACTGAGAGAGCCATGTCCACAGTCAGATGCAGAAAAAGGGCCAGTTCAGGGATCTTCCCTCACATGCTTGTTCTTTCCTTACACTTAACTGGCCTCTTCGTTCTTACATAGTATGGGGCCCAGCCCATAAGAGGGTGCCACCATCTTTCAAGCTGGATCTTCCCACCTCACATGATAATCTAGACAGGCCCCATAGACATGCTTACCGGGCAGCATGATCTAGACAGTTCCTCACTGAGACTTTGCATGTGATTCTAGGTTTAATCGAAGTTGACTGCTTAGCACAGGGAGCTTCCGAGTTCTTTCCAACTGTGGCACTTAACTGTGACTGAGTCTTTTAACTGCGACACCCAGAGTCTCAGTTTGTTATATTTTCTGTTTGTAGTGCTTTCTTTCATCATATAGAAATCCTTCTCCACCATCCCTGACTTGGATTGCTTAGGTGTGCATGCCTCTGGGCCACTTGGCCTCCAGGCTAAAGTGTCCTGGAGAATGGCACTAAACATGTGTATTGTCAGGGCCTTACCCAAGGTCTGGACTACCACTACTGATCAATGAACGTTCAGGATGGAATGATTTTTGTTATTACCTTTTGTATGATCCTCCATCACCCATGTCACCTGACTATGTCTACATTTTAAGGAAGCTGAACATGGATTTGTTTTTCTTTTGTGTGGAACATTCTCTGTCACTGGCGCCTGTACCATATGTGATAGCTGTAACATAGTGCCAAGTCTACAACTGAGGGAAGACGTCTCTGGAGCCCGACCCTCTGGCTGCTTTCCGTGGGTTCCCCGGGATCTCATACAAGTCTGTGCCAAACAGTCTGTTTAGCTTTCTGTTGTTTTTGACATATATAATTCACTTGAAGGCTCATGGAGCCCTGAGTAGTAAAAGCACAGATGACAGAGGGACCAGGGGCAAGTCTATGGTACGAAATTTCACGATTCCAGTTTATACATGACCCCATAAACTGTAGACAATGTCATTCTGAACAAATCTGGGCTTCCATTTGCTTGAGGCTGGARAATGTATACTCTCTATTAGTGTTTAGGCTCTGCCCCACAGGCACAACAACCAGGTGTGCCTGACTCACTATAAAAGGGGTTGCTTGCCACCTTCCTCTTTCTTGCCCTCTTGCTCTTGCCCTCTCTCTCCCCATTCCCCTTCCCCTTCTCTATGTGCTCATGGCCAGCCTCTACTCCTCTACTCATCTCCCCCTTCCTCCCTCCTCCTCCTTCCTCCTCCTCTTCCTTCTCCCCCTCCCTGCCTCCCCCTCTTTCCTCCTCCCGCTCCCTCCCTCTCTGTGTGTTTGTGTGTCTAAAAACTGACTTATAGACCCCAGGGTGACCTTGAACTCACAGAGATTCACCAGCCTTTGCCTCCTATGAACTGGGCCTAAAGGCATTCAAAACAATGCTTGTCTGCTTAGTTTAAAGAATAGATTTGTGTTATATCATTAAGTCCATAGTTGTGAGGTCAAAGAGGAATGAAGAGCTTAAAAATATAAGTGACCAGGACCCTTCAGATGTCTTATCTCTTTGCCAAGATTAAATATTTTTCATCTATTTTTTGTACATTCATTTAAAAAACATTTTGCAAGCTGGCTTTTGGAATGTGGCCTTGACAGCACACTGTACATTTAATTGAGCAATATTTCTTACATGCATTTATAGTTTCAAAGATTTGGCTATTCTTGGCACTACTACTTTCAGGGTAGGGAAGGATAAATTCAAATATGACCAAGTTTTATTTAGTTCACATTACACACAATTGAGTTGGCAGAAGATTAATGCGGGGAAAAATCCCCGGAAATCTGGGTGGAATTAATTAGCCCTGAAGAATGACAGTTACCTCATTCCTAACAATATGTTTGGGGTAATGTCAGTTTCTTAGAAAGCTCAAATGTAAAATTATAGTGCTAGCATCCATGTTTTTGAGTTGAAAACTGCAATGTTGAGCTACAGTCTCTGTTCTGATYTAAGCAGATCTCTCAGCTAGTGATGATTTTCATATTCTGACTTGAGAAGCTTTGCTGGAGACTTCCTCTCACTGCTGAGCCCTCAAAGGATCTCACTTTCACAAATGTGTTTTTCTCTATGCTTTTCTCAAGAATGGCCTCTATCCTTTTCCCTGGCTTAGCTGTTCCTAGTTGTGCTCAGACCCAGGGTCACCAAAAGAAAGAAGCATGCCCCATGTCAGATGTGTGGAGAAGCCCAAACTTCATTCACAAACCCAGCCTTAGAATGGGTCTCATAGAAGGGAATCAACCATATTATTATAGTAACTGTGAGGAACATGGAAGAAGCTGAGACTATATGGAATGATGTTTGCATGGTTGGCTATGTCTCCTTCAAGGGTTGAGTGAACAGAATGTAAAAGAAAGATGACTTCCATCTCTCCTTGTCTTGCTCTCCATTACTAGGACAGGGTGGGTACTGATACTCAGGGCTGAAATGACTGGTCATATGATCATCTATTTGCCTATGAAATAGTGCTCACAGATGAGAGCAAGTCTCACTGTCTCACTTGCTCAGCACCACAGGCCACCCGTGAAATATCTAACAGTATAGCTTGATGGAGTTCCTGTTCATAGCTGATGCCAGCCTGCATCTCCTCATGATGATCTCCAAGCAATACACCTTTTAAAAAAGTATATATGCTTATGCATGCAGGTGCATGTGGTAGATGAATGTGCATGCGTGTAGGTGTGTATGTGTTCAGGTCAGAGGACAGAGTTTTGGAATCATTTCTTTTTCTCCTCCTTGTTGTCATAAGGTCTCTCTTGTGTCTGCCGTGGTTTGTACTCCAGACTCACTGGCCTGTGGCCTTCCAGATAATGGTTTTTTCTTCCCCTCCTATCTTGCTATGGAAGTAATGGGATCACAGATGAATACCACCACATCTGTGACAAAATCAGGTCATCCAGCTCACATGAGCAAGTCCTTTTACCCACTGATTGCTCACTTGATTGGATATGGAATTTCCAGGAGACACACCTCTGGGCATGACTATGAGGGTGCTTGCAGAGAGCTCTGACAGAGGTGGGACGCCCCACCATGAATATAACTGGGGCTGTTCCCTATATTAACTTTTTTGATCAAAGGTTACTCACTGTCCTGGTACTTGACACTTCCCTAGCACTATGATTGCCAGCCTGTGATACCACAAATGGCCTTTTAAACATGGGTTCTGAGTATCAAACTCAGATCCTTAGAGTTCTAAGGCAAGCACTTTACCAAGGGAACAAACCCAGCTCCAACCAATTATAGTTGCTGAATCCAGGGTGAATGAGGTCATGAAGCATGCAGTCAGGTATATTAACAAAGAAGAAAGCCATTTTGTCTCTTTGGTGATGTTAGGACTGTCCCAGACAGTTCATATAGGTACCAATAAGCAGGTTCTTCAATATCTCAGTGCTCTGCAGAAGTCTGTCACTAACCAACAGGCATCTGTCAGTCTGTATGGTCTCATGGTCAACATAATACTAGATCTCCTGAACTCTGGGTCTGTAAGCTTATAGGCCATCTGCCATTGGCCTCAAGGAAGTGTCGGGGAAAGGGTATGTGATGCTGTTCACCACCAGGAGTTTTGAGATGCACAGATGGATGACATATTCTGATATGTCTCATCTAGGCTGTGTAGGCCTTGTGAAAGCAAACATTCATCCCATGGTGAAGGCCTGAGGGTTGTCTTACAACTCTGGATGTCTGCTTGAAGTTAGTCTCTCCATCTCAGCATCCATACATAGTCTGTTTTCTAATTGTTAATGATGATTTATTTAAAAGAGATGTAATTTTGTGATACTAAGTTCCATAAGAAATATTCCAAAAAATGGACAGATTATAAACAGGTATTTGCATTACCACATTTATACAAGGTGAAACCATGGAGACGTGGTGAATGGGTAGCATTTTTCAGACATTTTTAGAATGTTAAGTATTAGAGTCTGTTAAATTACATCACTTCATTAGTTACCTATTTCATTTGCTGCGAGAACTAACCAGTAAAGGCAACTTGAGGAAGGAAAGGATAATTCTGCCTCACAGTTTGAGGCTTAAGTCCATCATGTTGGACATGACAGAGTTGCAGAAGTGTGAGGAAGCTGGCCACACTGTGTCCACAGGCAAGAAACAGAAAGAGAGGGTGATGCGCAGGTCGCTTTTGTCCTTTTGACTCAGTCCAGGACCCCAGCCCATAACAGTTCCAGTTATATTCATGGTGGGTCTTCCCACCTCTGCCAGAGCTCTCTGCAAGCACCCTCACAGTCATGCCCAGAGGTGTATCTCCTGAAAACCCCATGTCCAATCAAGTGAACAATGATTAATCACATTTATTTTGCTTATAAATGTTTTCAGATTAGAAACATTCATAAACTATAGTCTTGCGTGAACCAGTGATGGAGATACATTCTGAGAAACACCCCCACAATACATGATAATACATTTCTCATGGTGTTGTCAAAGGTTTGAGGTGACTTCTTGATATGATCAAGAAATATGACAAACAGGATTGTCTTAGTACTCTGTTGCTGTGTAGAGAAGCTGTGACCAAGGCAACTCTCATAAAAAAGTAACTGGGGTGGGGGGAGCTTGTTTATAGTTTCAGAGAATCTGTCCATTATTATCATGGTGGAGAGAATAGTGGCAAGCAGGCAAGCATGGCACTGGAGAATTAGCTGAGAGCTCTAAGTTCTGATCCTCAGGCAGAGGGGGAGGGGAGGCCTGGGGGAAGAAAGAACAGGGAGCAGGAGATGGAACATAGGGAGGGAAGAAGGGAGGGAGAGCAGGAGCACCTGCTATGGGCTTTTGAAACCTCAAAGCCTATGGCAGTGACATACCTATTCCAATAAAGCCATACCTCCTAATATATAATTACTATTCCAAAAGGAAGAGGAAAGGGCAGAGTAAGGAAATACTGGACCAAAGCAAGACTGAGAATTGTGCCTCTCCGTGTCTGATGTCCACGTGCTCTTCGGTTCTCCTTTCTGCTTCATTGACAGCAACACATCTCTCTCTTGGACTGGTTCCATGCTTGGCCTGCAGCTTTCCTTGGCAGGCTCCGCATAGTGCTGGCATCTTCAACTCTCCAACACAATCCAGACTTCACCACCTTCACAGCTTCAGGCAATGGCCTTTCTAGACCTCCATGAAGGGCCACTCCTGCCACATGCCTCACCTCAGGGCTTTCATTAATTGCAGAGACTCCACATCTTCTTTCTTGTGTCCTTCTTGACTTTAAATCCAGAACCACTTGGCTAAAGCTGCCCAGCTCTGTTTGCTGTGGTTGGACTGTCACCCCTCCTGGGATTACATTTGCATCATTTTCTTTTGTTGATTGTTTCTTTCATTGCTTGAGCTAACCTTTTATTCCTTTTCACAATTAGAAGCTTAGCTGGGTGGGGTCTTGGCCTGACTCCCTTAATCCCATTTAGCATCAAGCTTTGTTTAAAACACTTTATCTCCATGGACGCAGGACTTGGCTCCAGTATTACATATTCCAGTGCTCTTTCTCTTTTCAAACTGTACATTTTATATTTCTTTTTTGCCCTGTGCGCTCCTTTTCACTGTAGATCTGCATAAGAGAATAACCATATGACAGTCAATGGGAGGATGAGGAGTAGCCTCATGTTACCTATATGCTGAGCTACTTACTGTAAGCCCCTTGTCTCTTTTTGAGGTGCATGGCTGCATGTGCATATACTCTTAGAAGGATGTCTGAGCAAACCTGTTCGCTCTAATTATGCATGATTGTATTCTGCGCTCTAGGAGTTGAGTTTCATTGTTTTGCATAAAATTTGATATGGAGTAAAACACAGGTACTCACTAAATTGAGCTAAGAAACTGGATGTGTATGGACAGGTCTTTAGACCTTTGATTCATGGGCATTAAAACAGAAATGATTTAAATCAAAAGCTGAGGAAAACAGTTCTGAAAGCCATGTCCTGTCAAATAGGTACCACAAAGGCATGCTTGTGATCTCTGTAGAGAAGCATTTGGTTCTGTGTGTGATTTAACATGGTGTAACTACATAGACAAGGAAAGCACTTGGTTAGATAGCCTGCAAGGACAGGCTTCCATGTCAAAGCAGAGACTGTAGGGTGGAGRCGTAGTGCAATGCCTTGTCAGAGTTCTCTTTAATACCACAAATTTCCAACAGAATGTACATCACTACTATGATATTTCCTTGTCTTTTAAGATGCTTTATAAGCCACCTTTAGTTTTTAGTGGCTAAAATTATGCTGTATTTCAATCATGGATAGGTCTCACTGTAACTGGTAAATGGATCTTTCAATCCCTGGCTTGGCTGTGGGACCTCATGCCCTGCTTCTTGTTATGGAAGGCCTGTTGGTATTTGAACCATGTGCCCCAGAAAAGAGTGAGAGCAGCCAGGCCTTGGTCTCTAGGAGACTTGGGCTTTAGTGAGGAAGAGAGGAATCCATGCATCAAAATTTAATGCAAAGTCCATCTTTGGTCMCCAAAGAGGCAGAGAAGGTCATAGAGCATACACTGAATTTTTTTTAAGTCCCCTGGAGATTGTCTGCTGCATACAGAGTATAAAGCCAGCAACACCCCTTGCCTCCCATAGCCAGACTCTCTGTAGTATTTTGAGCAATGCTAAGCCATCCAGTCCTAGTGGAGTCTCCCATTGTCTCTCAGAGTACTGCTGAGAGGCCAAGCTGACTGACTGGTTTGTGTTGTCTCTTGCAGTTTTCAGTGAAGAGCCCCACTCCAGCCTCTACTTTGTCAATGCATCGCTACAAGAGGTAGTGTTTGCAAGCACGTCGGGGACACTGGTACCCTGCCCAGCTGCAGGCATCCCTCCTGTGACTCTCAGATGGTACCTAGCGACGGGCGAGGAGATCTACGATGTCCCCGGGATCCGCCACGTCCATCCCAATGGCACTCTCCAAATTTTCCCCTTTCCTCCTTCAAGCTTCAGCACCTTAATCCATGATAATACTTACTATTGCACAGCTGAAAACCCTTCAGGGAAAATTAGAAGTCAGGATGTCCACATCAAGGCTGGTAAGTTCCCCTCTTCTTTGGGCCGTCTTGGATAGGAGGAGAATGATCAGGATGACTGAGGACATGGGCAATCTCATAAGCTCATGAGGACACTTCTGATGCTGATGGTTACAGTGTTCCTAAACTAGATTTTAGTGTTCCTGAGTGCTGGATCCAACTTTAAAAATATAGAGTCTGGGGAGAAGACTCTATATAAGAGTGCCTGCCTACCATGCAAGCCTTAGTACTTAGGTTTGTATGCTACAATCAACAAACAAATTTAAAAAAATCCAGATGTGGCCACATCTTTGAAACCCTAATACTATTAAGGGTGGAGGAATGAGGATCTCTGTTGTTTCATGGCTGTCAGCCTAGCTTTGGGTCACAGAGAGTTCCTGTCTTGTGGGGATAAGTGGAGGATGATGTCATCCACTGGCCCTTTGCCATATATCTGTGCATGTATGTGTATATGTGTCCAAATAGTACACTCATATGTTCACGTGGATCTAATAGTTACCAAATCCCATAGCAACTTTATCATATTCACATATTATGCTACTTTGACTCATGACCTGTGTGTGATTCCACCCATTTCTCTGCTTGTCCATCCCTTACCCCACCTTAAGGGAGGGGAGATGGAGAAAAATGGAGGTCATGATTTGAGTGGGAAGGAAAACAAACATGGCATATATGTGTGCTGTAATGGAAAGTCGTTGATCCAATAGCTTCACTTTCCCATTGATGTAAAAAGGCTGTGTCCACATTCCTGATGGCATCATGAATAGCTGAAATATTCCCTTTTAATGACATATTGTATCTTTTAAAAACCATCACTGTTACAAAGTCAACTCCCAGATCCTGCCTGAAATATATAGACCTGAAGGACTTTCTGCACAGAATATACTATGTCCATGGATAGTGTCAATGAAATGCAAGCTCCCAGCTAAGAAAACCCTGTTATCAAACAGAATTGGGGKATTTTTAAGTCTTGCTCTAAAATGATCTTTGAGGGTCACAACACAGTGAATGACAAGGTTTGACTATGGTAGGTGTCTTGGCTAATGTTGAAAATTTAAGTATCATTTGTATAGTGTGTGAGGAGGTCTGCTGGAAAGCACCAAGGCATGAGCTAAATATTCGATCCACATACCAAATGATGTCCGAGAAGAAGGAGTGGACACTGGATCTGGAAAGGCCAATACATTAGTGTAGGAGAATACCAGAACAGGGAAGTAGGAAGGGGAGGATAGGGGAACAGGGGGCGGGAAAAGGGCATATGGGATCTTTGGGGGGTGGGGAACAGGAAAAGGGAAATGAAATGTAAATAAAGAATATATCCAAAAACAAGAACCCCGGCGTGGTCTGTGCTGGAAGCCTGCAGACATAAGGTTGGATGTATGCAGGTGCCTCTGAGCAATAGTGGACAGGGAGGATGCGCCACAGGACATCATTTGGTATGTGGATTGTGTCTTTGGTGTTCCAAGATTCTAGGCTAATATCCACTTATCAGTGAGTGCATATCATGGATATTCTTTTGAGACTGGGTTACCTCACTTAGTATGTTGTTCTCCAGCTCCATCCATTTCTCTAAGAATTTCA
>BDUI01000787.1:67483-79084 GCA_002335545.1 Apodemus speciosus
ACAGTCAAAGAAAATGCAAAAAGCTTCTAACCCAAAACATCCAGGGCACAATAAGAAGACTAAACCAAAGGACAATAGGTATAGAAGAGAGTGAAGATTCCCAACTTAAAGGGCCAGTAAATATCTTCAACAAAATTATAGAAGAAAACATCCCTAACCTAAAGAAAGAGATGCCCAGGAAGATACAAGAAGCCTACAGAACTCCAAGTAGATTGAACTAGAAAAGAAATTCCTCCCATCACATAATAATTGAAACACCGAATGCACTCAACAAAGAAAGAATATTAAAAGCAGTAAGGAAAAAAGGTCAAGAAACATATAAAGGTAGGCCTATCAGAATTATACCAGACTTCTCACCAGAGATTATAAAAGCCAGAAAATCCTGGACAGATGTCATATAGACCCTAAGAGAACACAAATGCCATCCCAGGCTACTATCCCAGCAAAATTCTCAATTACCATATATGGAGAAACCAAGACATTCCATGACAAAAACAAAATATACATAATATCTTTCCACAAATCCAGACAGTCAAAGGATAATAAATGGAAAACTCCAACACAAGGAGAGAAAGTACACCCTAGAAAAAGCAAGAAAAGAATCATCTTTTAACAAACCAAAAAGAAGATAGCCACATAAAACATAATTCCACCTCTAACAACAAAAATAACATGAAGCAACAATCAATTTTCCTTAATATCTCTTAATATCAATGGACTCAATTCCCCAATAAAAAGACATAGACTAACAGACTGGATACATAAACAGGACCCAACATTTTGCTGCATACAGGAAACCCACCTCAGTGACAAAAACAGAAACTACCTMAGAGTAAAATGCTGGAAAACAATTTTCCAAGCAAATGGTTCCAAGAAACAAGCTTGAGTAGCCATTCTAATATAAAATAAAATTGATTTTCAACCTAAACTTATCAAAAAAGATAGGGAAGGGCACTTCACAGTCATCATAGGAAAAATCTACCAAGAAGAACTCTCAATTCTGAACATTTATGCTCCAAATGCAAGGGCACCCATATTCATAAAAGAAACTTTAGTAAAGCTCAAAGCACATAGTGCACCTCATACAATAATAGTGGGAGACTTAAACACTCTACTCTCCTTAATGGACACATCATGGAAACAGAAACTAAACAGAGATACAGTGAAACTAACAAAAGTTATGAACCAAATGGATTTAACAGATATCTATAAAACGTTTTATCTTAAAACAAAAGAATATATCTTCTTCCCAGCACCTCATGGTACCTTTTCCAAAATTGACCATGTAATCGGTCACAAAACAGGCCTCAGCAGATACAAGAAGAATGAAATAATCTCATGCATCCTATCAGATCACCACAGACTAAAGTTAGTCTTCAGTAACAACAAAAACAATAGAAACCCCATGGACATGTGGAAGCTGAACAACACTCTACACAATGATAACTTGGTCAAGGAAGAAATAAATAAATAAATTAAAGACTTTTTAGAATTCAATGAAAATGAAGCAACAACATACCCAAACTTATGGGACATAATGAAAGCAGTGCTAAGAAGAAAACTCATAGCTCAGAGTACCTCCAAAAAAGAAACTGGAGAGAGCATACACTAGCAACTTGACAGCACAACTGAAAGCTCTAGAACAAAAAGAAGCAAATACACCCAAGAGGAGTAAATGGCAGGAAATAATCAAACTCAGGTATGAAATCAACTAAATAGAAACAAACAGAACTATACAAAGAATTAACCAAATCGGGAGCTGGTTCTTTGAGAAAGTCAACAAGATAGATAAACCGAGGGCCCAGAGACAGTATCCAAATTAACAAAAATCAGAAATGAAAAGGGAGACATAACAACAGAAACTGAGGAAATCCAAAAAAAAAAAAAAATCAGATCCTACTACAAAAGCCTATACTCAACAAAACTGGAAAATAGGGATGAAATGGACAATTTTCTAGACAGATACCAGGTACCAAAGTTAGAAAAGGATCAGTTAAATCATCTTAACAGTCCCATAACACCTAAAGAAATAGCCATTAATAGTCTCCCAACAACAACAAAAAAAAAGCCCAAGGCCAGATGGGTTCAAGGCAGAGTTCTATCACACCTTCAAAGAAGACTTAACACCAATACTCTCCAAACTATTCCACAAAATAGAAACAGAAGAAACACTACCCATTTCATCCTATAAAGCCACAATTACTCTGATACCAAAATTGCACAAAGACCCTACAACGAAAGAGAACATCAGATGAATTTCCCTTATGAATATTGAATCAAAGATACTCAATAAAATTCTCACAAACTAAATCCAAGAATACATCAAAAAATCATTCAACATGATCAAGTAGGCTTTACCCAGGGATTCAGGGATAGTTCAGTATACAGAAATCCATCAGTGTAATCCACTATATAAACAAACTCAAAAAACCCACACAATCATTTCATTAGATGCTGAGAAAGCATTGGATAAAATCCAACACCCATTCATGATAAAAGTCTTGGAAAGATTAGGAATTCAAGGCCCATATCTTAAACACAGTAAAAACAATATATAGCAAACCAGTAGCCAATATCAAACTAAATGGAGAGAAACTTGAAGCAATCCTCCTAAAATCAGGGACTAGACAAGGCTGCCTACTCTTTCCCTGCCTATTCAATATAGTACTCAAATTCCTAGCCAGAGCAATTAGACAACAAAAGGAGGTCAAATGAATACAAATTGGAAAGGAAAAAGTCAAACTATCACTATTTGCAGATGATATGATAGCATACTTAAGTGATCCCAAAAATTCCACCAGAGAACTCCTAAACCCGATAAACAACTTCAGCAAAGTGGCTGGATATAAAATTAACTCAAACAAATCAGTGGCCTTCCTCCACTCAAAGGATAAAGAGGCTGAGAAAGACATTAGGAAAACAACACTCTTCACAATAGTCACAAATAACATAAAATACCTTGGTGTGACTCTAACCAAGCAAGTGAAAGATCTGTATGACAAGAACTTCAAGTCTCTCAAGAAAGAAATCGAAGATCTCAGACGATGGAAAGATCTCCTATGCTCATGGATTGGCAACATTAATCTAGTAAAACTGACCATCTTGCCAAAAGCAACTCACTCCCCATCAAAATTCTAACTCAATTCTTTATAGGGTTAGAAAGAGCAATTTGTAAATTCATTTGGAATAACAAAAAACCCAGTATAGCAAAAACTATTCTTAACAATAAAAGAACATATTGTGGTATCACCATCCCTGACCTCAAGCTGTATTACAGAGCAATCATGCTAAAAACTTCATAATACTGGTACAGTGACAGGCACATACATCAATAGAATAGAATTGAAGACCAAGAAATGAACCTACACACCTATGGTCACTTGATCTTTGACAAAGGAGCTAAAACCATCCAGTGGAAAAAAGACAGCATTTTCAACAAATGGTGTTATTCAAATGGTGGTTAGCATGCAGAATGCAAATCAATCCATTCTTATCTCTTTGTACAAAGCTCAAGTCCAAGTGGATCAAGAACCTACACATAAAAGCAAATTCACTGAAACTAATAGAAAAGAAAGTGGGAGAAGAGCCTGGAGCACATGGGCATAGGGGAAATTTTCCTGAACAGAACACCAATAGCTTATACTCTAAGATCAAGAATTGACAAATGGGACCTCATAAAATTGCAAAGCTTCTATAAGGCAAAGGACACTGCCAGTAGGACAAAATGACAACCATCAGATTGGGAAAAGATCTTTACCAACCCTACATCCAATAGAGGGCTAATATCCAGTATATACAAAGAACTCAAGAGGGTAGACTCCAGATGACCAAATAACCCTACTAAAAAATGGGTTAAAGAGCTAAACAAAGAATTCTCAACTGAGGAATGCTGAATGACTGAGAAGCACCTAAAGAAATATTCAACATCCTTAGTCATCAGGGAAATGCAAATCAAAACAACCCTGAGATTCCACCTCACCCCAGTCAGAATGAATAAGATCAAAAACTCAGGTGACTGCAGATGCTGGAGAGGATGTGGAGAAAAAGGAACACTCTTCCATTGTTGATGGAATTGCAAGCTAGAACAACCACACTGGAAATCAGTTTGGCAGGTCTTCAGAAAATTGGACATAGTACTACCTGAGGACCCAGCTATACCACTCCTGGGCATGTACCAAGAAGATGCCCCAACATGAAATAAGGCTCCACTATGTTCATAGCAGCCTCATTTATAATACCCAGAAGGTGGAAAGAACCCAGAAGTCCCTCCACAGAGGAATGGATACTAAAAATGTGGTACATTTACACGATAGAGTACTATACAGGTATTAAAAACAGCGAATTCATGAAATTCTTAGGCAAATAGATGGAACTAGAAAATATCATCCTGACTGAGGTAACCCAATCACAAAAGAACACACATGGTATGCACTCATTAATAAGAAGATATTAGCCCAGAAGTTCAGAATACCCAAGATACAATTCACAGATCACATAAAGGTCAATATGAAGGAAGACCAAAGTGTGGATACTTCAGTTCTTATTAGAAGGGGGAAGAAAATACCCATTGGTGGAGATAAGAGACAAAGTGAGCAGAGACTGAAGGAAAGACCATCCAGAAACTGCCCCACCTGGGAATAAATCCCATATACAGTTATCAAATCCAGACACTATTGTGGATGCCAACAAGTGCTTGCTGACAGGAGCTGATATAGCTGTATCTTGAGAGGCTCTGCAAGAGCCTTACAAATACATAGTTGGATGCTCACAGTCAACCATTGGACTGAGCACGGGCTCCCCAATGGAAGAGCTAGAGAAAGGACTAAAGGAGATGAAGAGGTTTGCAGCCCCATAGGAGGAACACAATATGAACCCACTAGTATCCTCAGAGCTCCCAGGGACTAAACAGAGGGGAAATGAGGAAAGGTGATAACATTTGAAATGTAAATAAAGAAAATATCTAATTAAAAAGTCATTTCATAGGGAAAAAAGATAAATTAATTGAGATGGTATGACTCTCATAATTTTATGCATTAAACAACAGAACATCAAAGTACTGAGTGTGGGAGATGGTACAACATCGTTGAGAAGGTATGTCAGAATCACAGCTGAAGAACTTAGTGCCCATCTATTCATAACTGATAGAAGTAGAAACAGAACAAATAAGAATAAAGAGCCCTTGAGTGAGATCACCAATCAACTCTGTCAACTCATACTTGAATAAGAATTGTCTGTCTTCTGGAATACACAGATATTTGCTGTAACATACAACACGTTCTGGGCAGTAAAACAAGTTTTGATGAAGCTTAAATCAAGTCACATGATGCATGCTCTTTGATTGTAGTGGAATTAAATTAGGAAATAATAACAAAATCTTCATGAAATGACCAAATAATTGGGTGAAAAATACACTTCTAAATTATATATGTCTTAGGGCTAGAGAGATAGCTCAGGGGTCAAGAGCTCATCACAATCTGTAAGAGAACTGGAGTTTGGTTTCCAAAAAATGTCATCTGGTTCACAACGGTATTTGTAGCTCCTGAGGATCAAGCAATCTCTGCACATACCCACATGTGAGTTGCTAGACACACATACACACACACATACACACACACACACATACACACACAACTAATAATAACAATATAACTAATAATAACAACAATCTGTATTTCAAAAAACATAGAAGAAAAATTAGAAGTTTTCAGAGATAGTATAATTTTGGATCAATCCAAGGGCTACAAGAAAGCTAAAAGAAAGTGTGGACATGGAGGAGAGATTTGAGTGCTATGGAATGCTGCTTTGCAGCACTCCTGAAATTGCAGTAGCTGTAGTTACCTGCATCTGACCTGGACAAGATCATGTATTGGAAAGAGAAGGGACTCATACAGCCTACCCCCTTTCTGAGAATCTGTTGGCGGTAAACACTTGTTGGAGGAGGAGAGACAATTTCTTTAGTATTGAAGCCACAGCTAAGAGGCTCATGTTTCTGTAATAGCATCTTACGCTCCTATAAGCAACCCTAATGAGGCTCACTCAGTCACCAAAGAAATAAAATATCCATGAAAGTGAAAGGGAGATGAGATCCATTGGGAAGAGGACCTGACAGGGTAACAGGGTGAATATACTCAAATGCATTATGTACATGTATGAAACTGCCACAAAGAAACCCATTGTTGTGCATAATTAATATATGTTAGTATAAAGGTAACAAAAACAATTGGAGGAATCTTACCAAAGTGGTACACAGGCAGAGTGGAAGGCATAGCTCTGAACACCTGTGACATCACATGTAAGGAGAGGTTTCAAATGATGGTCTCATTTTCTTCCTAAATATCAAGAGGAAATTAAGAATATATCAGAGGGCCTAGAGAGATGACTCAGTGGTTAAAAGCACTGACTGCTCTTTCAGAGGTCCTGAGTTCAATTCCTATTAACCACATGGTGGCTCACAACAATCTGTAATGGGGTCCGATGCACTCTTCTGGTGTGTGTCTGAAGTCAGCTATAGTGTACTTGTATAAATAAAAAAAATAAATCTTAAAAAAAGAATATATCAGAAAGAAAACAAAGATCATAGTAGAAAGAAAGAGAAGGTCCAGAAAGTGTTACAGGACAGCATGGAATTAGAAGTGGTTCTTTTAAGGGGTCAGTAAAAGGTATACACTGCTGGTCAGATAGAAGAAACAAACAAGAGAGGACTTGGTGCCAAGACCAAGACTGAAAGAAATGACTGCTCTACACTGGGAAGGACTTTCATACATGTTTTAGAAGTGTTAGAGTGATAATAATTGAATATTATATATATATATATGTACATACATATATAAATTCAACAATATATGAAATGAACAATCTGTCTGAAGACTCAAAATCTCAAAACTCCCTGGAGAGTTAAAGAATTGAATTTGTGAGCCAAAATTTCCTATGATAAAAATCTATTGATCATATGAATTCACTTTGATTTCTAACATTTAAGACAGAATAAAAATTCTCATGTAAATATTTCAGGAAATTGAGCAAGAATTAATATTTCCTCATTTTAAACTAACATTACCCTTATCCTAATCATGATACAGGTATTATAAGAAAAGAAAACAATAAATAGTTGTCTCTCAAATGTTGATGTAAAATTTCTCAAACCTTCAGCAAATTGAATTGAATAACATATAAGAACAATACACTATGTCCATGCAAGGAGTGTCTCCAGCTGGCAAGAATGGCTTCAGACTTGAAAGCTGATTAGTGAATTCACTCTATTGACATATCAAAGTAAAAATAATGAAATAATTTCAAGTGGTGCAGAAAATTATAAACAAGTCCCACGTTTCATGATTATGGAGCAGAAATCCCAGATGACTTGAAGCAGGAGAGAATTTTTTCATTTTAACAAAATCAGAAATCCTGGTCTGCTTAACACCAGAAATGGAGGCCAAAGAGTAAATGTTTCCCCTTAAGTCAGAAGCAATACCAGATTCTGCTCTGACCGTTTCAACTTCATTAGAAGTTAGTAGCCAGAACAGTGTGACAGTGTTTCAAAGATAAAAGTTAAAGATGGAGACCAAGCTCAGAGAACAAATAGCTTACTGTGCAATTATGAGAACAGGTGTTAGGATCCCCACTACATGCCTCACATGGAAGTTGTGGTGGGCCACCTGTTATTCAACTGGGAACATGAAGTTGGATCTCTCCCTCTATTAATAAGATAGAGGTTGATTGAGAAAGACTCCAGATCTCAGCCTCAGACCTCCACGTGCCTGTGCACACACCAAACACCCAAATACAAAACACCTTCCTTCATCCCTCAAAATAAAAAAATTACCCTATTTTTAATAATATAATTATGAATGTGATTTATTAAAACTACTGGGGCTAATAAGTAGGTCTGTAAAATTTCAACTCAACATTCACATTCATGAATACACACATACACACACTCATAAATACACACACATACACGCACTCATAAATACATACACATACACATACTCATGAATACAGACATACACATTCATTAGACACTAAAACTACTATTTACAATAGAATCACAGCCAAGAAATACTTAGAAATAAATCTCACTCTGACTATAAGAGACAGAAATCAAAGGACAAATACAAGTTTTCATGGGCTGGAGGTTTGTTGTTAAGAGGTCACCTCTTTCCAAAATGTTTGTGAATTCAAAAAAAGTCCAAAAGAAGCCCAGAAGGCTTTTGAAAAATAAAAATCAAGAAGCTGAATCTAAAACTCATAGAGAAACATAAAGGATATAGATAATAGTAATAGTAAAAAATAATAGTAAAATATCTTAGAAAATTAACAATTACTCAG
This sequence comes from Apodemus speciosus, assembly GCA_002335545.1. Taxonomy (NCBI): domain Eukaryota; kingdom Metazoa; phylum Chordata; class Mammalia; order Rodentia; family Muridae; genus Apodemus; species Apodemus speciosus. The sequence continues at coordinate 75,812 of BDUI01000787.1, forward strand.
GACAGCCAACACCATTCATTTTGATATTCATTTAATATTATTGTATGATAATGATCATAAATATAAATAGTACAGCAGAATAAAGTTCATATCCAAACATATATGGATATCAAGAAGTGGCAGAAGATTCCTAAGTAATTCAGTGGATAATAGACAGTTGTCTCAATAATGAGGGTGATAAAATTATATATCCATACATTAAATGTTAAGTTTTGACTTAGGCTTTAAACATATATTCAGATAAACTCCACCTGATTCCTGGATATAAATATCAAGCAGCAGTTATGAAAATCACTGGATAAAGATGGCAGGAAATCCATGTAGTTTTGTGTAAAAGATTTCTTATATGTGACATTATCTATTATGTAATCTGTAATAGAACAAATTAATACATTGGATTCTATTGGTATTTAAAACCTCTGCCTCACTATAGACAGTGTTAAGGCCATGGAAGCTAAACCTTAGCCTAGAAGGAACAACTTGTACAACATACTTTTGTTAAATCATTATTATTGCCAAATGTAATCAAATATAAAATAAGTATAAAAGTAGGAAAAAGCAGATAAAAATTGAAGATAAATAAAATACTCAAAATAATAAAAAAAGGAGCATATAATGAAGACTTGGAGCCTCTCTCAATGAAAGAAAGGGCTTCCAGCTGGTCTCCTCCAAGTATCCGGTCCTTTTGTGTTCCTTTAGGCTGCATCTCTCTGCCCTACCTGGTGACTGTGACTATCCCTCTGACCCATGGTATCTTGAGCCATACCTGCCTTCCTTTCCCAGATGTGACCATAGTCACTGAATCCCTCCCAGTGGAGACCTGGACAGAGATGTAGCCTCTAATTCAGATGCTAAGAGTATCCTAGCAAGAGTTTTGAGATCTTCAAGCTGTTTCCAAGCAGGTAGCCTCACAGTGGAGAACGGGATATCAGCTGCCCCACCAGGAACTGGACAGTTGATCATACCACTAGCTGTCAGGAATCGGGACCTCACAGTTGGTGTGGGACAAGGGCTCTGGGTACTTTACCTTGTGATTGTCCCTGTATCTTCAGGAGTAACAAACAAAAACAGGGTGAGAGACAGACCACAAAAGAAAGAAAGTGGTACACTTTAAAATCTTTATGTTTTAAAAATATTGATTTTACTTATATCCATGTGTCTGAGTTTGTGTGTGCATGTATGTGTGTGTGTGGACAGGTGCCTGTAGAGGCCAGAAGAGATAAAGAGAATCTCTAGAGCTGGACCTACAGATGTGAGTTGGCATGTGGGTGCTGGGAACTAAACCCTAGTCCTCTGGAAGAGCAGCCTATGTGCTTAACTGCTGAGCCAACCTTCCAGTTAACTGAACCCAACATTTTATTTTTCTCTTGGCCCCAGAAATTGTTTAGTTGACCTTGACCAAGCCTTGAATTAAATTAATTCTCACACTAAATCAGGCTATTTTAAGATTACGTTTCAAAAGTTGCTGTCTGTGAGAGACATATGTTAGCAAGGAAGGGAGAGATACTCCCACCTATATCCATTCTATTCCTCTTGCTCAGGAAGTAGTCCTGCTTGCCTTTGGCTAAGTACTAAAGTCTCTTCCCTCTGACCTCTAACTCCATACCTCATATGACTACCAGAGGAAGACCTGAGAGACTGCAGTGGAGGTGTGGAAGCCTTTGGTCCAGATCTGTAGCATCTGTACTTGTTCCTCTGAGCTTGGACCTGCAGCCTTTGAACGACTGCTTGGTGATTGGCACCATGGCATGCAAACAAGACTGCAGTTCTGAGAATATGATTTCAGGGCCACCATAGCTTTTGCTGGGACCTACTCTGCATAGATATGGGAGGGATTTTGGGATGCCAAGGGAATGGGGTAGGGACTCCTTTGAAAGGCCATGCTTGTGTGCCTGCTTTTCCTGGACTCTCTGTGTCCCTCTCCCTCACAGCTCTTCCTGGGTCATCATGTCCTTAACCCTAAGTCTCTCAGAGATCCTTCTAGGGAGAAACCAATATAGAACATCTATGTATCCATAGACTTGGCTGCCCAGGTCACTGGGGCTGATACAGGGATGTAGATACTGAGGGACAACTATATTCACTGAGCATTTGCTATGTGCCTGTGTGAGAAATAGTTATAGTGGTGTGTGGGGGTATGTGTGTATGCGTGTCTCTGTATGTGATGTGTGTTTGTGTGTGTCTGTGTGATGTGTGTATGTGTGTGTGATGTATGTATATGATGTCTATGTATGGTTATGTGTGTATATGTGATGTGTGTCTGTGTGATGTGTGTCTGTGAATGTGTGTATATGTGTATGTGTGTATGCATATATGTATATGTGTATAGGGTGTATGTGTGTATGTATGTATATGTGTGTAGTGTGTATGTGTGTATATGTGTGTGTTTGTGTATATGTGCATGTGTGTGTGTGTGATGTGTTCATGAGACTGTATGCATATTCCAGGTGGAAATCAGAGATGGATGTTAGGTTTCTCATTTGTTTCCTAAAGTTTTTTTTTTTTTTAGACAGAGTCTATCACTGAACCAATTCTGTTAGGCTGACTGCCAGTGAGCTCTGGGAATCTTCCTGTCTCCATGTCACCAACACTATTTAATTGTTCTATGTGAGTTGGAGATCTGAACTCAAGTCTTTCTATTTTCCCAGCTGGCCTCTATGCCTGAGGCAGCTCTCCAGCTCCTATGATGGCTTTAGATGGATTGCTCCATTGTTAGTCTTTAGAATCAAAGATATGGGGAGGTGTTTGGACACAGGTTTTTAGTGAGCTGAGTGACATCATTGTTTTAGGACCTGAAGCTGAACTAATAAGGGAGAGAAGCAATAGTCACAGAGATTTAAAATCCTGACTTTCAAGGTAACTCTTGCACTACTCAGGCCAATAGGTTTCTAAAGAAGAGAAGTCACTCAACAATGTAAGTGTGGATTCCTGAGTCTGAAGGGCCTCCCAGGAGCTTTGGCTGGTGACAAGAAATAGGCTGCAGTTGGTCACCTAGTAGTCTGTGGCCCTGAAGCTTAGACCCAAGGAACAGTCTTGTTTAGTGTGATAGCTAGGTTCATGTCATCTTGACACAAACAGTAGTCATCTGAGAGGAAAGTCAATTAAGAAATGCCTCCGTGGGACCCATGGCTCCAGCTACATATGTAGCAGAAGATGACCATTTCAGACATCAATGGTCCCATGAAGGCTGATTCCCCAGAATAGGAGAATACAAGTCAGGAAATTGGGGGGGGAGCAGAATTGGCGGGGGCTAGGGGTGGGGGCGGGGTGGGG
>BDUI01000787.1:82914-96954 GCA_002335545.1 Apodemus speciosus
TGTGTGTGTGTGTGTGTGTGTGTGTGTGTGTGTGCGTGTGTGTGCATGTGTGATGGCAGGGGTAGGGAGAAGGTGGGGTGGAGTCTCCACTTTCATGTGCATGGAAACAGGCATGCATGTGTCATGGTATGCATATGGAGGTCAAAGAGAGCCCTGTGTCAGTCTTTACTGTCCACCTTGCTTGAGATGAGTCTAGTCTCTTGTCACTGTGTACATCAGGCTAATAGACCTGTAGCTTTCAGGGATTCTTCTGTTCCCACTTCCCATCTGTGGTTAGGAACACCAGGACTACAGACATGTGTGCCATTTTGGCTAGCTGTTCTGAGGATTTGACTCAGATTTTTACACTTGCAGAGTACGCATTTTACCCACTGTCATTTTTCCAGCCTGAATTTCTTGAGTTTTGTATGCATTTCCTTTTCTAACAGACTTATTCCTTCATCTTTAGAGGACTGAGAGAAGCTAATCCCTAGGGCCCACCCCTCCCCTTGCCTTCTGATGCCACAAAGGTCCAGTTCAATGTCTCAGGTTAGACTCTTTCCTTTAGAGCAGGGTGCAGTTTAATTGCTACTGAATTGGATGTTTAATTCATCATGAAAACAGATGAATATGTTTGCTGATCTCTTTCCAGTGTCTGTGCTATTCAATTGTTATTTGTGTGCCATGCCCTGTTTGCATTAGAGCAATATCTCCTTGGCCAGAATGGTCTTATTTTCTATGACTCTTACCAAGGGTCCTTTCTCTGCCTTTCAGTTTTACGGGAGCCCTATACAGTCCGTGTGGAGGACCAGAAAACCATGAGAGGCAATGTTGCGGTGTTCAAGTGCATTATCCCCTCCTCCGTGGAGGCGTACGTCACTGTCGTCTCATGGGAGAAAGACACGGTTTCACTTGTCTCAGGTAGGCTGGACACCACTGTACATCGTGAGGCTGCTTAGAGGTAGGAATGGGCCTCCATTTCTATGTGAAGGAAGGACACCTGGGGTGATTATATCAAGCTTACCTTGGTTGACTCCATATTAGAAATATGCCTGGTGGCATGCCTGTGATGTGATCACCATACCTGCTGGTATATAGTGCTCCCATTCCCACACTCACTGAAAAGTTGACTGATGAAGGGATGTTAGTTACATGTGCCATGCACATAGCCCCAACTTGTATGGGAAAATGGAGGTTTTATTTCTGCATTCAAAAGCAGGTAAGTTGAGTACTATGTCCCTGAGACATTTCATTGATGCACAGTTTATTGTGATGTTCAGGTGTGCTGATATTCTGGAACTGGGATGTGGAAACAGAGCATTGTTTTCTGTTCTGTGTTCTATTGGTCCTTTCAAATGTTATATCACTGACCTTAAATTCAGCGTTTCTACTGAGAATCTATGTTCTGATCAGAAGCATGTTGGTATGGGATAACTTCTCAACCTGTATTGAGTGTCTATAAATTCCAGGCCAACTCAGTCTGTGAGAGATCATAGTATATCTACCATCACCAGTATTGATGTTGGCTTTTTGCCCTGTGCTCTTGACCTGGAAAGGCCACCTGAGTAAAATGATCAGGTTTCCTCTCTTGTGTTTCCTTCCATGGTGACTTCTGATGTCTCTTAAAATTGTGTTTCTTTGGGGGAAATTTTCATGCATGGCATGTTGTGATGTTCAGGAAGCAATTTTGTTCTTGGTGGTCTCTATGAACTAGGGCAAGAGGCTGCAGAAGTGTGCACATATGCACACATGTGTACACATATGCATATGTGCACATATGCACATACACGTACATACACTTACAGATACATATCACACACACCCACGCACGCGCGCGCGCACACACACACACACACACACACATACACACACACGTCACTCACTCTCTAGTGCTGTTCCTGGTAGCTATGGCATCCTGTATATTCATAGAGACAATCTGCAGCTCAGCCCTTCTTGAAGATGCCTTGTTTTTGTTTCTGCTTCTTAATTACCTGGACGAAGTCTGCTACCTGTCACTTCATATAAAGTAGCCACTTGAAAGACCCTAATGAAAATGAAGGTATGTCATCCTGAAAATACATTTAAGAGCTACAGGACAGACCAGTGGTTTTAGTTTGTTTGCTTGTTTATTTATTTTTATGCTGCCCTTTCAGTGGGTTGGTTTTCTTTGCTGGGTATTGAGCACAGATCTCCTATGTGCTCAGTGACCATCCCGCCACACAACTCCATCCCCAGGTCTTTTATGATTTTCATTTTGAGAAGTACCTCTTTATGTTAATCCTGGGTAACCTTGAGCTTGCAATCCTCCTGCCTCAGCCTCTTGAATAGTTGGGATGATAGGTTGTGACACCAAGCTTGGTTTAGAAGTGACCTAGAGAGAACATGAAACCCTCACACCTCAGTGCATGATAAGTTCTTGATGCAATGCTAATTAATTGTATAATCTGTTATGATCTGAAGGATGCTGAGTTTCAGAAGTGAACATGATCATGGTAATGAGAATAAACAGTTGCTTGTACACCTCTGCATGGCTGCATTCATGGTTTTTACCTCTTCTCTTAGGGGTCTGTGTAGCAAATGGGGATATACTGAGACATTTATTTGTTCAGTGTTGAAGAAAGGGGGTCTTTACATTGACATAGCTAAGTAGAGAGTGTCCTGGGAGAGACCAGACCCTATGTTGCCATGATTAGGTGTTGCATATCCCTTGAAGAATGTTCCTTCTCAGGAGGAAAATATTTAGAGCTCCTTTCACTGTCACCCTCACTGTGAGGCCTGGACTGAAGGCTGTTCTACTATCACATAGGAGCACATCTGGAAGTTGCTCAGGCCTCAGCAACTTCCCTGGAAGAGGGGAGAGGTTTACCATGTTGCACTTGAGAGTGACACATGTCATCACTGTTCTTATGGAATTCATCATGGTAGTCACAAGTTCAGTAATGAGATCAATGGGCTGTGGGGCTGAAGGGAGAGAAGAAGTGCCATTGGGATTTTATCTTATGAAGGAATCCACCAATAAATAACCATTTGTTTGTATGCTGGCCAGTTGGAGACAGATTCTAGTCATCCATCCTGAATCTAACAGACCTTTAATTAGGCTGATGGCCTCAAGGCTCTAGACCTGTGCTAAGCACTGACAACAAAGGTGGGACCATTGAAGCTCTGTGAAAGGATCTACTGGTGTTTGTGAGCTCCCACAATGGTCCCACCGAGGGAGCAAAGTCATGACATCACTGGAGGTGACAGTAACAGTATCCAAGGTACTGGGGACATAACCTTGAAGGCCTAGGGACCAGCTGAATTCAGAGCAGTCAAAGTGCTTAGAGTATATGAGCAGCAGGTTTGTGCAAATCCATGGTCCAGACGGTCTCTGGGAATCTTGACTAGGGAAATGGGTATTTGTCCTCTACAAATGGTGATGAGAGTCCTCCCCTACATCTTTGAGACAAGGTCTCTTGTTGTTCCCTGCTGCTTTGCCACTTACTCCAGGCTCCAGGATGCTCCTGTCTCTACCTCCCATCTCTCCATAGGAGTGTTGGGATTACAGATGCAGGCTTCTGCATCCAGCTTTGTGTGGGGATTAGAACTTGAGTCTTCACACTTGCATTGACAGTAATGCTCACTGAACATCTGTCTCCCCAGCCCTGCCAAACTGCTATTCAATGAAGGAAAATTCAAATCATTGATGAATTTCTACAAGAGGCAACAGAATGATCGCTATCCTGTGGCACACTGCTTTTGTTCATTTGGGCTGAGAAAATGAGCAGGACATAGCAGGACTGGTCCAAGGGACTCTAGTGGGTCTGTCTCAACAAACTCACTGCATATCGGGCTGTGTGAAAACCAAATTCTCTTTGGGTGGAGGATAAGAATGGGGATAGTGGAGGCTGCAGGTGGTCTGGGGTCCACTCAGGGACAAATTATGCTTCTTCTTACTCTTGAAGTTCCCAATATCCAGGACATGAACAAGTTCATTTCTTTTGGATTATCTTTGCAAAGAATACTTTGGTAGACCAAGGGTAGGACTCCTGTAGTCACCCCAAAGACCATAATCTCTGGTGCTTCCATTGCTATCACTCACTGCCTTCAAAGTCCTGTGGAGTGGATATGGGGTTAGATCTCCATATGCACAGGACAGATACACTCTACAAACCTGCATCCTTGTACATATGGTGGATTCTGACCCACTGTCTTCTTACATCCCTGAGACAGGAACAGAGATTCATGGGTGCTGCTTGCATGATTCAATACCCCTTTGTCCTGCAGAGCAGCAAAAGCCCTTTGAATATTAATGTAACCCCATAAACATACAGTGAATTGGCTAGCAACGTGCATGGAGTCACTGCTGCTGCCAAGAACCTTAAGACACAATCCCAGAGAACAATGACCCTGTCTTCTTTTGTGAGGCTAATTCATAGTGCCCATTGAGAATTTCCTTCCATGTAGGGAGGCAGTGATATGAGGGTCTGGCACTCCATCTCTGTTTCTGCTGATAAAGTTGTGAGAGTCTCTCCGGGGGCTCAGGCATGCTAACATCAAAGACACAGCCAAAGGGGACCAGATTTGGAAAGTGGAAAAAGCAGACACTGTTCCGTCCCTGCAGCAGCTGTCTCCCTCTGTAGTGTTCCCTAGATGAAAACCCATCTTTATAGAAGACCCAAGAGCTTTTCTCTGATAGGATCCATGAATACAGATCCAAAAAACTGTTTCTCTCCCTCCCTTTGGGATAAAAGGAAGCGGTTTGCTGTCCCTGTAGAATTAGAAAGGCCATGGACTAGTAGTTTGCATCAAACCTTTGTGTAGGTCTTGGGACAAAACTGTGTCTGGATGTCATAGATAACCCAGGAGATGACTCTGAGAAGCAACCCCTGTTGGCACACATCAGGGATAGTCTCTGTCCTAAAGAATACAGAGAGCATAGCATACGGACAGTCAGGGAATGGGCAAAGGCTTCAGGTCACAGAAGAAGTTGCCTAGGGAAGTAGGAAAAGTTTTAGAAAGTGGTATTATGTAAGAAAGCCTTTGCATTTTAGGGAGGAAGGGAGAATAACTGAAAGATAGAGTAGAAAAAATTAGGAAAGGCTTCCCTCACCACGTCTTACCAAGCTATGTTGAGGGTAGCTTGGATACAATCCATTTTCACTGAAGGAAAGATGCTGGGTCAAGAGCTGTACCACGGTAGGGGTCTAGGAGTGTGCATGCTCTGTGATGACATCTATAGACTTGGAACAACAGTTCCATTCTTGGCACTGAGAGTTCAATTTTACAGCCAGTGCTGAGTGTTTTCAAGGTAGTCTGTTACTTTACTGTTTGGGTCATTATTCTGTTGGCAACCAGAACATTCTGGAGTCAAAGAGTGATGAAGTCACCACTCGTGTGATGTAAGGATGAAGTCGTCAACGGCAGACCTCATGTTTGACTTAAGATATGCCAGGGAATCACTGTGTGAAAGAAACATTAGAGAGGAATGGGTGGGGGGTTTTCCCAGACTGGGTTTTACCTATGTATATTATCTAATTTCACTTACATTTACTTTTAGCAAATAGGATCCTCATTCACAGCACAGAAAGCTCAATGCAGGGGTTGGAATCAGAAGGTTTGAGGAGGGAATGGTGTGTGGGGCATGCTGGGCCTGCTCCCTGAGAAAGCTTGAGGAGAGAGGGAAGTACCTCCATTTGAAAGCCATTCATCACATTTAGCTAAGTCTGTTGCTCTTTAAACTGGCTGCCTGTGTTCCATCTCTCCAAATATGATTAGAACCAGGCCAGTTGGGATTGTGCTCAGTTTCCTAAGGACCCTGAGATGGGGCTGTGTGTTGTCAGCACCTGGGTTCAATGTCCTTGAACAACAAGTAGATCCTGAGCAACAAAACAGTGCATCATTTCAAGAGGAAGAACTTTACCCTCCATGCTGGAAGTTGTGCATTGCAGAGCAGATTCCCAAACCACAGAAGCAGGGGCATGAGACACAGCCATAGTAGTGCTCTTATGAAAGAGAAAAGAACAGCAGATTTAGTCTGAGCCAGGGACACCTCAGATATCGGAGGTGTCCATCTGTGCATATACTTGTACAGTATATTTGATATGTGTATAGTGTATGTGTCAGGTGATATGTGTTATGTGTGTTGCTATGCTGTGTGAGAGAGAAGTACACAAGCATGTGCTATATGTGGGAAGTGTGTGTAAAACTCAGCATGGGCTCTTTGCAACAGTCTCCCACACCTTCCAAATGACCGTTCAGTATTTCCAAGAGAAAATGGCTTTYGGTTGTGGCTCAGAGCACTAACTGGGGAAACAGGGAAAGGTGTCTTTCTCTGGTTTTAGCTTCAGTGTCCTCAAATGGGCACTCATGGCTTCACAGACCCATCCATAGTAAAGGATAGGAGGCTGGAGACTGAAACTCTTTGCTTACCCCCTTTCTTAACCTTGGCTGTCTGAATCACTCCCTTTTTAGACATAATCTCCCAGGATACTCTATGCATCTGTCAAGAATCCCTAAGATCAGGCCAACTTTGGTCACTTGCTAGAATTCAGAGGATCTCTAATACCATTAGAGCCGCACCCATGCTGAGACTGTTACACTTGTTTTCTTCTCAGTGAACATGTGGCTGGCTTCAGTTTGTCCATGGGGGAGCCTCTCTATCCTACTTTGTCCCTGGGATGCATGGATATTCATGTAAGAAACAGGTGTCCCACACCCCATATATAACCAAGGATGGCCATGAACTCCTAATCTTTCCAAGATTACAAGTGTGCATCCCTATGCCTTGTGTATGAGGTGCTGGGGCTCAAACCCACAACTTTGTATATGTTAGTCAAGTATCCTACCAACTAAGCTACATTCCAGACCTGTATCACCACATCCTTTATACAAACATCATTACTTGGTGGGTAAGGTATCATGAATGGGGCTTGACATAAACATTGGCTGCTGTTACCACTTGTATCATGACATAAACATTGACCATTGTTACCAGTTATATCATGACGTAAACACTGGCTACTGTTACCACTTGTGTCATGACATAAACATTGGCCACTGTTACCACTTGTATCATGTTCTCCTCAATGTGCTTCTGGAACACATCTATAATTGCCCGTTAAGGTACTCATTAAATGGAAAAGCAAAGACAATTCAATAAGAATTGTCAAAATGCAAAGGGTACAGAGGATGTTGAGGGTGAATGATCAGGAAGCCTGGTATTGTGACACTGAAGCACTAGGATGGTATGAACTGTCAGAGTACAGGACTTTTATAACAAACCCTCTTAGACTGACTTAAGTGTTTACTCATATAAATTTAGATGATAGAAATTCAGAAAGGAAACAGAATTTTTTGCTTTAACTGTCACAGGTGATTCAGAGTACAGGTGCACAGGAATGTGTAGGGGTACAGATGGTACAGTGGCTTTCCATGACATTACATGCACACATCAGCCTTTAGCAACAGCTGCATTGCAATCCTATCAGGTCCCAATCTCACCATCCCACTTTACAGATAAGGAAACTGAGGCTCAGAGAACTCACCTATAAATAACATCACCAACTGAGTGACCTTCCATTTATAATGGTAATGAGTCATAAGCTAGAGATTTATCAAAGCAAGAAAGATATTTACAAGTACATGAACCATGATGGATTTAACTCTGGATATTTGGTATATTTAGGGTATTTAATTTTGTTTTAATGGCAATGTGATTAATGTCTCTGGAAGTATGTTATGTTAAAGCAAATATGCAAAATTACCTGAGCAAAGATAATACATTTTTATTATTTAAAATTTTATTGATATATAATTTTATATTTTTCATGGAGTATAATAATTTAATCTAATAATAATTAGATTAAATATTTAATGATGATCAAACCAAATACATTTGCATACCCATCATCATATTTTATATTGTTTTATTTTAATGTCTGTATTTAGTATTTGACAACTTTAAACATGTATTCAAGGTATTATGATTGTATTTACCAGCCATTACCTGCTCTTATCCCCTCCCCAATGTTCTGAGACCATTCTCAACAATAAGGTATGTGTTTGTGTGTTTGTGTGTTTGTGTGTATGTGTGTGTGTATACACACCACTTAGTTATGTTTTCATTCATGAGGGAGGTATCCCTATCATGGTAGGGAGGTTATTAATTGAAACATGAAGAAAATTATTTATCTTCCCATGCAATCATTAACTGCAAGTGGCCTCTGAGAGAGGAGCCAGCTCTCATGAACCCTTCCCATGTTCGGGATAAAATGTTGGCTCAGTCTTGTACAAAACTTGTTCTGGGAACCATAGAGGCTGTGAGGCTATAAGTGCAAAGATCCTGTCCAGAAGACATTTCACGGCATTCTTCCTGTCCTCCAGATTTTGCATTCTTTCCCCTCTCCCCTCTTTTGGGCTGTTTCTCGAGCTTTGTTCTGGGTAATATAAATCTCTCATTTAGGTCTGAGTATTCAACAGTTGCTTATTTTAATCACTTTGACCGAATGTGAATCAGTGCATTAACTGCCTGCCACATACTATAAAAAGAAACGTCTTGACCAAGGCATACAATAGAACTAGTAGATGGATATATAAATAAATATATAGAAGGCCTTTGATAATATACCCATTTAGTAAAACCATCATAGTATGTGCCTACATGGGGCCTATAACATCCCCAGCCACAGGCTTTTCATCATGCTATAGTACCAGGAAGGAACTCCCTCCTATGGAGCAGGTGTCAAATCCAATGAGAAAATGGTTGGTCACCCCCATGGCATGTGTGCTGCTTCTGCTTTACAGGCTGCTGTGATGGCACACAGGTTCTAGAGCTAGATAAGCAAGGTGATGGCTTTTCTTCTCCAGGAGCTTGGAAGATAATTTCTAATTTCAAGAAATCTCTAATTATTCCTTCCCCTTCACCAAGGGTAGTATGTTGGTGCTTGACACAGAAGAGGGGCTTCATGAATATTTATTGAGTAAATTTTGAATGGGAGAGTTTTCAAATTATTTCAAAATTTCCTAATTATTCTTAATACTTTAAGAAATAGATTTTTCGCTATTTTTTCCAAAAGATGACTTCACACTACTTCTCTAGAGTGCCTGGGTTGACAAATCAGAGGTGTCTTGGGATTTCGCATATGACACCTGCCTCATAGAGCTAYTCCATGGGAAAAAGGATCACCTAATTGCCAGTATTTGTTTTTCTCAAACCGAACATTGTCTCTTTTATTTCCCTGAAATGCTTTTTTTGTCCTGTTCCCTTCAGTTTTACACTGCAGCATGTGTCATAGAATACAGAGCTTGCTTAGCATGGATGGGGCCCAGGGTTTGATTCCTAGAACTACACATACATGTAGTGGCACACACCAGCACTTGGGAGTAGAACAGGAATATCAGGAGTTCAAGGTCATCCTGGGATATATAGTGAGTTGGGGCTAGCCTAAGATACTTGAGATTTTGTCTCAAAAAAAAATCAATACCACCATCACCACCAGCACCACAAGCACCACCACCACAACAACTACTAAGGCATACATCTAATAAAAGCACAACCCAAGCCACAGGAACCTGGATACATGCTAAGGCTTTAAGAAGCATATCATGGCATTGTTCTATGTAGTGGACCCACAATCATGTCTTCATGGCTTAGGATGCTCCTGTTGTTCTATCTAATAGATGTCTCTGCATGCATGACTTTTGCATGTGGATGCATGTCATGTTACACTGTGATAGATATTTCACACTCAGTAATGGTCATGGGTATTATGATTGTAGGATGGAAGACCATCAGACCAATTTTATGACCTGAAAAACATAGACAGGAGAGGGTCAGCGGACAGGTGTATGGCCAATAGGATGCCTGTGATGCCGAGTGAGGATGGAGAGAGTCTCAGGGCATCCTCCCAACTCACTGCAGGACCATGTTTGTGTTGGAATGCTGTGTGAAGATGAGGAGATATCCAGAGAGTCTAAGCCATCTGAACTTTGTGTTCAGAGCACGGCATAGCCAGGGCCACTGTGTATGTGTTTCTCTTACTGTCATTGTACTGTACTTAAAATTATGTTATGATCTTAATGTCAGCACATGGGATGAGTATGACCCCATTATAAACATGGTCACTTTTCAAGAATCACACAATCTGTTTACAAAGGGCACACATGTGATGGAGATGTGCCAGGCCCAGTGCATTTAGTATCAGTGAGCCTCCTGTACTGAGAGGACCACAGAGACCAGTGGTTTGAAAGCTATTTCTCTAACAGTTCAGTGAAAGCCACATGCAGCTTTCTGAGTGTCTTTCAAAACAGACTTACAACTCAGAGCTTACCTTGACATCAAGTACCTATATTATACTTTGATACAAATAGAATGCCATGCCTATGTATTCAAATGTTTTTCTAATATTTCTGGGGAAAAAATATGTGCACATGTGCATGGGCACATATGTACACATACATGTGAGATATATATATATATATATATATACATATATGTGTGTGTGTGTGTGTGTGTTTATTCATGCATGATACTAAAGTATGTATGTGTAGGGTACTCATAGTCTCTTTCCATTGTAGGTGCTATAACACATTACTGTAGACTGGTTGATATAAAGAATAGGAATTGTTTTTTATTGTCCTAGAGAGTCCAAGATCAAGATGCTAGGTACCCCCTTGTCTACAATTGTCTTCTTGTTTCCTTGTGGGATATGAAGGGTAAGGGACCCCTCTTGAGTCTATTCATGGGGACTCTAATCATGATCGGATCCTTTGCCCTGGGTTACACCTCTGCTTAGGTTTCATCTTAGGGACTTGGAAGCACACAGATGATTTGACATTTACTCTGTGATAGATGAACGGTTTCTTAGGTGGATGTTTTCTGAGTTTACTTTGTATGAGGGACACATGGCTATGTAATGGGTTTGATGGAATGGTAGCTGGTTAAAAAAACAACAAGCACCCAAGTGCCATGACTTTTCAGCCTTCTATGCTTCTCTTCCGTGCTTCTCTTCTTTTCTCTTCCGACCACCCCTTGGCATTACCCTCTCTTCACTCCTGAGTAGACTGAGTAGGGATTCATGCTCAGGGAAGCCTTGCATGCAGGGAGTAAATACATGCTTTTGTTTTCAGCTTAACTGCCTGTGAGCCTTCCTGGCTGTCTTCATTTCTCCCTTGCTCTTGAGTTTTGCCCATTTTCTGCAGCGTTCCTTTGTCTTTCTGTGCCTACAGCATCTCTTGTGACAATTATTCTTAGACCAGGAAAAGAAAGGGTTTTATGAAGAGCCTTCATGGAGTCATTTTCAGACCACAGATAATATTAGGAGAGAAAGGAGTACTATGCACTCCCATGCCTTAATTAGATGGTGACATTTTTAGTTCTCAACACTGCTATCCCTTTGAATTGAAACCCTATCATTGAAAAAGCCAAATGAACTTGAAATTGAACAGGGCCATTTTCCAGAAGGGAACACAGCCAGGCCAGACTCCTTGGTGGAGTGCCAGAAGGCACACGGGCCAGGTTTGCATGATGTGTCTCTTCAGTGATTTCCAAGTGAGGAGGGTTCTTTAAACAGCATTGTCCCAGAGTCAAGGTTTGCAAGATACCTGTTTTTATGTTCTTACTAAAAATAATGGAGCACTGGAGGCAGTGTGTTCCATCCTCGCAGATCATTTTTGCACCATCTACAAGGATCTCCTGAATGTGTTAGTAACATTACACCTGCCACTAAGTCAGGAAAAGTAAGTGTTGTATGTATACAGTACATACATATACAAAACACACATATAAACACACATGAATACACATATAAACATACAGAAACACACACAAGCATATACATATAAATGCAGTGCACAAACATGCACACCAAAACATACATATTTGTAAACACATACATAAACACATATAAATGCATATCAAACACACACACACACACACACTCATGTATATCACCTTACTACTATAGGACTGAAGGACAGCAGGCTTAGTTTATTTCTAGCCATCATATGTAACCAGCATTTACACATCAAGGGAAACATAGTAATTTAAATGCATACTTACCTGTGATTTACATTTGAGTCTTCATATCTCTCAGATCTTTCTATACAAGATTAGGTGGGACAGAAACTGGGAATGAGAGGCAGGTATTGGAAATCAATGATAAGAGTGCAGTGAAGGGCCTGGGGCAATGAAGGAAAAACTAGAAGAAAAGAGAAGCTCATGGGCTCTGTAATTCTGCTGCACCTCGTGCACCCATAATCCTATCAGATGACTGAATGATTAATTCAAAGATGTATTGATTTGTTTTCTCCTGTGGACTCTAGCCTGCTGACCTGGSTTTACTGACAGGCCATTGTGGATGAGACACATGAGCGTGTGTAATCATGTTAGTCTGTGCAGTCAGGGACAAGCGTTCAACCCCGAGTGTGTATCAACAGTGACTGAACACTGAACAAATACATACTCATCAACACCCTCTGAAGCCATACCATGAAATGATGTCAAAGGGCCTGCCTGAAAGCAGCAGTGGTGGCAAGAAGCAGTTAGTAAAGGTGCAGTGTGTATGTGTGTCTGTGTGTCTGTGTGCATATCTGTATGTCCATGTATGTGTGTACATGTATGTCTATATGTGTGCATGTCTGTGTGTTCATGTATGTATGTACATTTGTGTCTGTATGTGTGCATGTCCGTATGTTCATATATGTGTGTACATGTGTGTCTGTACATGTGCATGTCTTATGTTCATATATGTGTGTACATGTGTGTCTGTATGTGTTCATGTATGTGTGTGCATGTGTGTCTGTATATGTTCATGTCTGTGTGTATGTATGTGTGTTCATGTTTGTGTAATTGTCTATATGTGTGCATATCTATGTGTTTATGCATATGTGTATATGTATTTGTGTCTCTGTGTGTATCTATATTCATGTCTGTATTCATGTATATGTGTATGTATATATGACTGTGTTCATGTATGTGTGTCTATGTGTATATCTGTGTGTATGTCTGTGTGTTAATGTAAGTGTAATTGTCTATATGTGTGTATATTTATATTCATGTATGTGTATATGTGTATTTTGTCCCTGTGTATGTCTATATCCATGCCTGTATTCATGTATGTGTGTGTCTACATGAGTGCCTGTCTGTCTGTTCATGTACGTGTGTATATGTATTTTTGTTTCTGTGTATGCATGCATGTCTGTGTTCATGTATGTATGTGTCTACATGCATGTCTATGTGTTCATGGTGGTATGTGTGGTATGTGTGGGTATGTATTCATATGTGTGCATCGATGTGTAGACTAGAAGACAATTTCTGAGGTGTTTTTCCTCAGAGCACTGTCCATCTTCTCTTTTCCCTTTGAGGCTAGGTTTCTCTCCGGTCTGAGATTACGAAGTGGGCTAGGCTGGCCTACCATCAAGCCCTGGGGATCCAGTTGTCTCTGCCTCCCCAGTTTTGGAGTTGAAAATTCATGCCACCAGATCTGGTATTCTCATGCTTCCAAAACCAGCACCTTACAAATGAAGCTGTCTCCCCCAGATGCAGAGATTTGCTTGTGACTGAGTCCACTAAGCAGCAATGGAGAGCACTCACTGGCAGCTGGTGCAGAGTGGATATATAGTGCTTTATTCTAGCCTTGCTATTCTTTAATGTTTCTGAAATCTTCTAAATGACAAGCTGAAGGAACCCTGAGGGACAAATCCTCACTGTGTTTGAACTTCCAGAGTCTGTGGTTAACACAAATAGTTGGCACACCACCGCTCTGGAACTGGGCAGCTTAGGAATGTCAATCTTTAAAAACTGAAAATGAGTTAAATGAAGGTTTGCTAGTTAGGAATGCTGAGATTCTAGAATATAAAGGGTTGCTTTTTCTAAGATGAGCCACAATTAAATTAAAAATAATCATATTTGACCATAGTGATGGCTCTATTTAAAGGCACCTGTCACCAAGCCTGACAACAAATTCTATCCTTGAGACCTAAATGCAAGCTGTTCTCTGATCTCCACAAAGATGCCATAGCATGTGAATGCTGTATCTACACACACACACACACACACACACACAGAGAGAGAGAGAGAGA
>BDUI01000787.1:114437-126826 GCA_002335545.1 Apodemus speciosus
ACACACACACACACACACACACACACACACACAGCCTCAACCATCTCGAGGATTCGGGATGTTGATGCCAGATGCTGTGTTAGTGGATCTCATGGCAAGCCCGTCAACACAGAATTGGGAGAAGGGCCTTCTATTTTTAAAGAATGCCCAACATTCATGTTTTTCATATTTTTCTAGCCTATAATTACTCTTAATCAAAATACAAAAATAGTAAACAGCAAAAAGGAGCCGAATATGGTGACAGTTTGCCAATAACGAGAGAGCGTTCCATCTGTCTAGCCGCGAGTGAAATGGTGTAATTACTGCTCATTTTTCTCGTAATTGCTGAGTTATTAGCTTAAAGCTTACACACAACTGGTGAACAGCACTACCCATTTCTTAATTAGAGCCCCGGCCCTGCCATGCTTGAAATCAGGGAGCTCCAGAGTCACAGGAAGAAGCCATTAACCCTATCTGCCTTTACAGACTGGGCACAGACACTCCCAATTCTTTCACCACCCAGATCTTAGTGCTTATAATTTTGTTTCAATGTCAGTTGATTTTTAGGGTCCCCATCTGAAATCTATCCTTGCATTCAAAAAACCCATCTTGGCTAGATGACATCCCAAGGAGACCACACTCTGCTGATTTTTATCCAGTGGTCTGTTAAGTGGTTCTGTTAGCATATCGCAGTTAGGGAGACTGTATCAGGAAGCCCATGGTATCACTAAGGTGCTCTGCACACAGCTGTGCAGGTTTTGGAAAATATAATAAAAAGTTACTTTCCTTAGTTAATCCTGTTTATCTACATCAGTGAATAAAGGCAGAATGAGCTGTGATTGACATGTCACTCCAGGGTGTTAATTTATCTCTGAGGCTCACTCAAGGTGGACCTATTTCTGTTAGGTTTTATCCAGAAAATGGAGGCTGGAGATGTCTCCCCCTGCTTGGGTTTGTTGTAGAGCATTGCTGCTCAGATTTGTTTTTAGCATTTCCCTTGTTTTAGCATGGAAAGTTCTAGCTCCTGGGAGGAGATTGTTGCAGGGACAAGGCATGCTTAATTCTGCCTTAGTCCCTGGGGAAGCCTGAGTGTGTAGCAGGCCCCCCAAGGCCAAGTATGTGTGCATTTTCCCAAATGAGGCCTTGGAAGAGACGTCCCTAGGCTTCTGGCCTGGTATAGTTAAACTGGAGAGGACCTGCTTGTGGTAATCAAGTCCTCTGAGCTCTCAATCTAGAGATGATGGAGATACAGTAAGCCAGGTTCATCCTTCTTTCAGCTGAGTTAATGAGATGCTACTTGACAAAAGAATACGAATTCTTCACCGTATAAACCTCACACTTTCAAAAGGAGGAGGAAGCTCTCTCTCTCTCTCTCTCTCTCTCTCTCTCTCTCTCTCTCTCTCTCTCTCTCTCTCATCATGGGGTAGCCTACAGAGGACAGTTTCTGTAACCCCTGCAGCAGAGGCTGCACATGCTTTGTCTCTTTCATTTCCCTCTCACTTAGGAAGAATATTGAACCTCTAACTTGAGATAAGCTGCTGAAGATTGGGGAAATGCATTTTAAAATCCACATCGTAAGCCCCAGGGGACCTTGCATCTGAGACTCCTCTGAGCTCCCTGAGGCCTCACATGCTTATCACACCTAATCCTTTGGTTCTGCCTACCAGCTGCGGAGCACAGATAGGGGATGTTGGGGGTTTACAGCCTGCAAAAAAGCAGTCCAGATACTTCACCCTGAAGCGCAAGAATGAAATGAGTATTTGCATAATCCACCCAGACTTACCCAGGTTTCTTCCAGTCTTCTTATCACATTTTTTGAAAAATCTATTAAACTAATATTAGGACAAAATGTATTTTTTCTTTTCAGAGCATCCATTTTGCCTGTATCTCAGGGGCCAGTGGGGCTTTCTGTATATGTATTTATTTTGTGTGCAGGGTAATGTCTGAAGGGCTGACCTTGTCCCTGTGTCCTCTCTGTGTTTAGATGAATTCTTTTGACTTAGGAAGCTTAGTTCTGAATGATTATGAAATTCTTTTTACCTAAAAAGGCCCAAAATAAATTATTGTGGCATCTTATCACCTAATATTCCAGGAGAGGGGATCCATGACACATATGTGATAGCTGTGTGATTACTCAAGCTGGCTTATCAGAAAACCACAGTGAAGCTAGTTCTTACCTACAGTCTGTCAGCCAGCACGCGCACGTGCACACACACACACACACACACACACACACACACACACACATGCATGCACACAGGTAAACACTCTTTCACACACATGCATACATACTCACAAGCACATACACATATATGCACGCACATACACACACATACACACATGTTCTAGTATTGTAGGGTTCCTATGATAAGAAATAACAAACCTTTTCTTTAGTTACAAGCCTTTGCCCCCTTCCCCACTTTCATTCATTAGATTGTTTTTATTAACAGTTTTCCACTTTTTCTTTAACTCTTTTAGCACCTTCTCATCTGCACTATTTTACCAAAGCTTTCTAAGTATATATTTATTTACTTAGTCTTTGAAAATTTCATAGATGCATAAAATGTATTCATTATTATATCTACTGCCCACTCCTTTCCAACTATCCCCCGTACCCCTTTCAGACCTCCTACTCACTTTCAGATTTTAAGGATGCTCATACTTGCATATAAAATCTTTCCTTGCATGTATACAGAACTACCCTTTAGTACATGTATGCCAGAGGATAGAGAGATTGCTCAGTTGTTAAAAGCTAGGCTCACAACCAAACCCACAAAAATACAAGAGTAAATGTATGTCTTTTTTTAGTGTTTAAAAATTTTTAATGTTGTATGTGCGTATGTGTTTTTCTGCATGTATGACTATGAACCACATGTATGCAATGCCTGAAGAGTTAAGAGGAGGGCATAGGATACTCTAGAACTGTGGTTACACATGACTGTGAGTATCCATTTGGGAATTAAAAACTGAACCCATATTTTCTGTAAGACCAGTGAAGTGCCTTTAAACACTGATCTATCTTTCCAGCCATTTGTGTATCTTTTAATATATACATATATATACATATACATATAAGTACACGTGCATGTACATGTGTGGGGTATGTGTGTATGTGTGGTGTGTGTGTTTGTATGTGTGAATGTGTAGTATATGTGTATATTTTTGTGTGTGTTTGTATATGTATGTATTTATGTGTGGTGTGTGTATGCTTATATGTGTATAGTTTATGTGTTTGTATGTGTGTATGCATATGTGTGGTGTGTGGTATGTATGTGTGTGTTTGTTTGTATGTATAGACCTCTCCTTTACCTCTTCCTCTTTGTCTTCCATTTAATGTCATGAGTTAATTTCTGTGAATCTTAACTGATGTATAAATATTTACTATTCTATTTTTAATTCTATCTATATTGTTTTTTGTGTCTATTACAAATCTTATAAAATGACAAACACCCACGAAGTCTAACACTGGCTAGTCTGGTTTTTGTGGCTACAGCACATGGATCTGATTGGACATCTTAGTCATCCTGTTCTTCCTTGCTCTATTCCAGTCCTGAGAGTCTGGTTATGCCCTTTTTGTCGCTATGTGCCCAAGTGAAGGGGCATTACTGTCTTCTGGGACAGATTCTTATGTTATAACTTCTTTCTTCCATCCCAGTCATACTGCACAGGAGACATGATGGAGCAGAGAGAATATTGGGAAGTGTTTCTGGGCAGATATGCTCTAGGACAGCTAGGGGAAAGTGATTCACTTCCTCTGAGTCAGAGGGAGCCAAGAGGAACCCAATGCCAACTCAAGGACTTTCCTAGAAAGGTGGATGAGTGCATTTTGAAAGGTCATGTAAGTAGTTTGATAAGGGAGGATATTGATGAATGTACAGGAACTAAGGGGAAATAGTGAAGGGCGTGGGCAACCCTAGGAAGCAGTTGGCCAGGAAAAGCTATCTCCTCCCAGAACATTGCCCCCCCCCCGCCCCCGTAGAGTCCTATGAACTGAGCTATGAGGAGGGCCTGAGTCTGAGGGGTGTGGAGACTGGGTGGATGGAGAGGTACCTGAAAGTGACTCAGCAGAAATACTCAGAGTTAATGCTTCCCAGGCCCCATTGTCCCCTTTGGAGATGTGGCTTGTCTCATGTCTCCCAGGCAGTGCCATGCCTGCATCATTCCTAGGGTCCCTTAGACTTCTCGGTCTGGCTGTGCCCTGGCAAGGCTGGTGGCATCCCTGTTTGGGTGGATTTTGGGTCTGACAGGGAGAAAAGCAGATGGCTCAGTTCCTGAGTCCCTTGTGCCCATCTCTTGCTTTCATTGTATGGATGGAAGGATGGAGATTCAGTTGCATTTTGCTACCTCCGAACCCAGCATTTGGGAAGTTCTGGTTCTCAGGGCAATAAAATGGAAACTGAGGCTCAGTGAGATCTTTCAGAGAATGATTGGGGATGGTGGCACCTCACTGAGCCAGTGGGGCTCACCCTCACTCTGGGTGAGAACTTGGCATGGATGTCTGTCCATCAGTTTCAACCACCAAAATGGCCCCTGAAATGGCTGGTTGTGAGAAATAAAACCCTTGGGAGTAGTAGACTCCTTTAAAACAAACAAACAAAAACAAACAAACCCGTATTTGTGGAAGCTCCTTTATTAGCACGTACCTTGGATGGAGAGCTGTGTTCAGGGGAGCTCTTGTCAGCAGCCAATTCCTCCTTTATTTGATGATGCCTTAAAAAACTAAAACCAGAAGAAAACAAAAATACCCAAGAGGAGGTTTTGCTCCTGACCAAACATTTACATTTGAAGTATGTTCTGGGGAGGGAGAGGAGTGTGGGAGCCCCGCCCCCTGCAGAAGGGGTTTGAATCTGTTTCTTCCTTAAGCCTCAAGCCTCCATGGAAGGTGAGTTTTCCACACTGTGAGGCACACACTGGTTGGTGTGTGTGTTTATTCTCTGTTTGAAAAGCAGCTTACTTCTGCCCCAGAGAAGCTCATTACAGACATTACAGACAGGCCTTGCCTTCCTCTTGCCAAGCTGTCTCCTTGAAATGGAAAACTAATGGGTGTCAGATCTGCACCATGTAGCTGCCCGGCATTCTCTTTGATCCAGTACAGAATGTGTTTGTTTAAAAGCTGCTTTATTGATTTTTTTTATTTTAGCTGCTTTTTGCCATGTTTAGATCATTTGTACATATGCACATCACAATTTTCTTGACATCAAAGTGTCTAATAAGTTCACTGTGCTCAGGAAACATCTTAAGAAACAAAGGGGGTCTCTATTCTGTAAAAATGTCTGCCTCTTAACCCCACTGTGAAGGGTGTTTTCCTGATTCTACTAGAATTCCTTAAATATATTTTAAGGGTTCTCCCAGGATTCCCCACCTTCAAAATTGTGCCTTCTGTGACTCTAAATTTAATTGGATAAATTTGCCGGTGGAGCTCATACCCAGGACAATGTTGACAGGATGCTGCGTGTGGAGGAGAGCTGAGTAACAGGCAGGCTCCTTATTTATTAGCCTCAGTTATATGCCTAGGTGTCTGCTCCTTCCCACAGCATCTTTTCTATCGCAGCTTCTGCTGTGGTTTTCACCCCATATGTTGCTTGTAGCAAGAAGGATATCTGGGTGTGCAGGAGGCAGCCCATGTGGCCTGGCTTCTCTCCCTGGATGCATCTGTCTCAAGTCTGTACCTACTGAGAGATCTTTCCCTGACTGGATAGACCACTGTTTATTTTCTCACAGGGAGAGAAGGAAGGTGGGCTCTTTGTTATGAGAAGTTTTGGGTGAGGGCATTATAGGCATTCATTTGCAGGCTTCATGTGAGCACAGGCTTACAATTCTGAGTTGTGCACTTATAAATGTTTAAACCACCCTCATTTATGATTTTCTTTTTAATCTGCAGGCTTTCATCAGCTTGATGGAATCCCACTTGCCTATTTTTTTCTTTTGGTTGCCATGCTTTAGGGAGGTTGCTCCAAATCATTGTCCATCCCAGTGACCTGACAGCATGGCTCTTAAGTTTTCATAAATGTCTTAGTTTGAAGCCTTACCATTAAGCATTAGCTCTCCTAGTGCATTTTGAGTTCTTTGTATGACTTCGTTCTTATTCTTCCTCATGTGGACAGCTAGYTTCTTCTGCACATTTATTTAGAGGATCATCTTTTCTCTAGTGTATGTTCTTGGTGCTTTTGCCAAAACTCAATTGACAGAAGATTTACTTACCATCTCTGTTCTACTTCATGGATCTACATGTCCTTTTCCAGCATCTTGCCTTATTTTCTTTTATCGAGATTGTTTGGCTATTCAGGAGTTTTACATTTTCCTCCGTGGCTCCATTGTAAACATAGGTCTTATTCTTTACAGTGGTGCATAGATCACCATTACCCTTGCGGTAGGAATTGCCTCAAGTCTATACATCACATTTGGCTTAGTATTCCTCCAATACTGATCCTTGTAATCCTTGAACATCAGGCCTCTTTCCACTTTTCTGTGTCTTTTTTTGTTTTTTTTTTTTCTTTTTTTTTTTTTTTGGTGTTTTGTAGATGCCATTGTAACAATTTACCTCTCTTGTTAAGTTTCTTCCTAGTGTACTTTTCAGCTATTGAAAAGAGGTAACTTTCTGTTTCAGAGAGAGGTGATTTTCACACAGCTGAGCCACTCTTCTGTGTAAGCCAACTCTGCATCTGTACCTTGGCTGACTTTGTTACTGGATCTAGAAGCCTGTGGTGAAGTCCTTGAGATTTCCACAATAGAGCACATCATCTGTAAACAATGACAGTTTTGTGTCCGCTCTTCTAATCCAGCCGCCTTTGTTTCTCTCCCTTGAATGATTGCTTTGGGAAGGACATCTAGTATTATGCTGAATAAAAATACTGAAAGCACATATTTTCATTTTGTTCTAGACAGGAAGCTGACAGCCTTCAGATTTTCTCAGTTCAACATAAAGTCAGCTGTTCACACATACACACACATGCACAAACACACACTTCCTTTTTTTGCTATTTGCATCCCCCCCTTTTTTTAGATGGCTCAGTGGTTGGGCTGGAGAGATGGCTCAGTGGTTAAGAGCACTGACTGCTCTTCCAAAGGTCCTGAGTTCAAATCCCAGCAACTACATGGTGGCTCACAACCATCCGTAATGAGATCTGATGCCCTCTTCTGGGGTATCTGAAGACAGCTACAGTGTACTCATACATAAAATAAATTAGTAAAAGAGAAAAAAGAAAGAAAGGACATACACTGGGCATCAGTCTTGAGTCCAAATTCTACCATTACCTCATTCTGTACACACACTTCCACATGCATGCATATGTGTACACACACATATACACTGTGCTATTGTATTGAATTACTTTGCTTCTGTGGTTTTCTCATCTATTCAGGTTTTATCATGGATATTCATTGTGCCAATGTGATGTGTTGTTTGTTCATTTGTAGCTGTTAAACCATCCTTGTACCCCTGGGGTACTTCTTGTTTCCTCATGGCAAATACATTTTTTTTAATGTGCTATCAGATTTGGTTTGCTAATTTTCTGAGAACTTTTTTAAACCAATGTTCATTGAGGATATTGGCTGACAACTTTCTGTCTTCGTGTGTGTGTGTGTGTGTGTGTGTGTGTGTGTGTGTGTGTGTGTTTTCTGATTTGAATGTCAATGGTAGTGCTGGCCTTCAGGGATCTATCTGCAGAAACTCACAGTCGTGTTAATTTAAGAGGAATTGGTATTATTTTGTTTTCAATGATTAGTTGAATTAAACAGAGGAATTATCTGGTTCGGGTACTTTGGGGGAGTAAATTTAAATTACTGAGTCAATTATTACTTGTTATCAGTTTTGCATTTGTTCATGATTTAGCTTCATGTTAATGAAATATGTGTCCAGAAACCTGTCAGTTTCTTTTTGCTCATTAAATTTCTTGGCATTTAGTTGTTCATATGGGCTATTTTAAAAATAGTTTTCAGTTCAAATTTAATCTTACAATAAAGAAGGATTTGTTGACTATAGAAGGTCTTCATGGCCACATTTGTAACACTTACAATATGATGGAAAATGAATTTCTAGAGCTGATAATTTTGTAGTCTTATTATAAGTAGAAATTTAATAAAGTGCTAATGAAAACAAGACACAATGGGCTCACTGAAAATAAGTTATGCAAACAAACCTAATTTCCTTTCTTTTAAATAATTAATTTCATTATATATTAGGATAATTTAAGGGATATAATATTTCATTTCATACTTATGGAAAAAATGGAGAAATGTTCATTACGTAAAAATAGAGTGAATTACATTTTATTTAAAAATCACTGTTTCCAGGCTCAGCATGGTAGTACATGCCTATAACCCTGGATAGTCACAGAGCAGGGCGTTGAAAGATCCAGGCTAGCCTGGCTACACTGTGAAATAAAAAGATCTCATTGAAACAGAAAAACAAATAAAATGATACAAACAAACCCAAAATAACAACAGGAACCTGGCCAGCCTTGTTACTCCCAGACAGTGATTTTCTTTGAGCCTGTCTACCTGGAGGCTTCATCTTAACTAGATAACATTTAGTCACTCATAATATTCAAATTAAGTCAACAAGAATTTACTAAGTCAAGCAGAAAATTAGATCAGACAAAGTACAATTGTGTAGAAAATTCCTGGGCAGAACAAACTCGGTCTTGGGGCATAGATTTGTGACTCTCTTTTGAGAGAACATGAAGCTGAATGTAAAGGTGGGTAGTAAGGAGAGTATTATGGTATGCAGTTGTGGAGTAGAGTCCCCCTTCCCAGTACTGCAACAGAGGAGAAACAACCCCCACCCCAACTACAATACTGCAGTAGTAGAAAGCACCCACCTCCACCCCAACCCCAGCGTTGCAACAGTAAAGATGTGCAGATCCCTGGGACTCACTAGCCAGCCAGCCTAGTATACTTGGTGTACACAATACCAATTGTAGTATACAATACTTATCGAATAGCAATTAAGGCTGTACTCTGGCCTTCATATGTATGAACACACATGAGTGTACCTGCACACAAACATGCATACCACATGCACACAAAAAAATTAAAATACTATGTGCACATAGTAGTTTCTTTATTCTTTTGATAGATCTGGGCCAAGGATACTTGCAAAGACTGTCTATTTTATATTTGAGGCCTCTGACAGGCACTATATAAAGAGCTAGACAGAAGTGCTGATCTTAGCTCCCTGTGTCTGCATCTCTCACACATCTCATGCCACTGACCAGGCCCAGCACTGTTACAGACACACGCATCCTGCCTGTCACATATACAAAATAACCACACTCCCAAAACTGATGTGTTAAAGACATACCCTAATCTCTTAGAAAACTTAATCCCCTTCAACACACTAAATGATTCTGGCATTTTAAACTGCCTGATAGGTCCTGGGAATTTGAACTCAGGTCTTCTAGAGAAGCAGCAGGCTTCTGTAATTGTTGAGCCATTTAAGCCTCCTGTTCAAGTTTACAGCATACACAGGTAGAACATAGTTATAGCCATAAGCCGCATGATATCCTTGTGACATATAATACATGGTGACCTCAAGAGACAATATTTCCATTGATGTCACAATAATCTTCCTTTCTGTCAACCCCTTCACAACTTACATGAAATGTTTATAAGAGCTTTAATTAGCAGCTTGACATGACCTAGAATCAACTGGTAAGGAGTCTCAATGAGTCTACATCAGATTGGCCTGTAGGCCCTGCGGGGGGTATTGTTTTGATTACATTAATTGATGTGGAAAGACCAGCCCACTGTGGGTAGCACCATTCTCTGCACATGGGATCTTGGACATTATGGGAGTAGAATGGGGGGTGAGCACCAGCAAGTATGTGTGCATTTGTTCTCTTCCTGATTTTGACTGTGGATATAACATCATAAGCTACGTGAGTTCCTGCCTTTGACCTCCCTGCAATTAGAGACAGTTCCTAAAACTGTGCTTTTTGTCATAATGTTTTATTACAGCAGCAGCAATGAAAGTAGCATAATGATGAAATTCCAGATGATGTATCTCTTAGACTTGCCCCTTTGTTTAGTTACCGACAACTCTATCCATGTGTGTGAGTCCACAAGTGAGGGTAAAGTATGTATAGGTAAGGCTATGTGCACATACAGTCTGTAGGTTCTGCATAGTTTTGGTATAATGTGTCTCTTTGGGTGCTGCTGATGTTCTGTTTATGTTCACATTTATGTGATGTAGTGAATCACATAAATGATTCACCTTCATTTTGAATGATAGAGGGGACKGCTGCTGGACCTACAGTACCTTTCATCTCATGTCATCTGCAATASTCTTAATCAAATCAGTGTTCACCCACTGTGCTTAGTAGTTTTGAATGTCATGACATGATGTAGAATCACCAGAGGATGAGTTTTCATGAGGAATTATCTACATCAAGATGACCTGAAGACATACATGTCTATGGGGAGTGTCGAGTAAAATCTGTGTAGGAAGTCACAGCCCATTATGGGTGGTGTCATTCCCTAGGCAGATGGTCAGGAACAGTATAAGAGAAGAGAAAGCTAGTTGAAGGAGAAGAAACAAGAAGGCAAGGAGCCATGGGTTGTCCTCTGTCTGCTGCTGCCTGTAGACGTGATGGCTTAAAGCCAGCATTGACTTTCATAAAATTATGGCCTGTGATCTGGAATAAGAAACTGAATGAATTCTTCCTTCACTATGTTGCCTTTCCATGAGGGTATTTTATCACAGCAACAAAATTGAGATGAGGACATGTTTGCCTAGCAAGCCTTGCACTCCTTGAGCCGTGTTACTGGTCATTCATTGCAGTCACCATGATGGAATTATAGAACCAGAGCTAAGCTCACCTTCTGAGGCCATGAACTAAAACTTCTGGTGCATCCTCCTCTGTGAAACTTGTCCCAGTGTCACACAGGAGCTTGTTCTCCACAACCCACAGACGAGAGCATTTAGAATTTCTTAAAAACACCACAACAGTTTGATGTTCATGAATGTTTATTTCGTTATAACTAAAGTAGCCTCGAATTGTTATAAAATATTTAAAGAAAGCCACCTTAGCTCTAAATCTTCTATTACTTTTCATTAGGATTTTAGCTCATTCAAGTTTCAGAACATAGAAAAATGGCACAGAGACTGGTATTGGCTGGAAACCAGCCCTTAGGTAGTTCCCTGGCTGGATTCCCAGATCCTGGGGAGTAGAGCCCAGAACAAGCCTGCCCCTGTGGACCCTGGAAAAGACCTAGGCCTGCTCTTCTGTAAGCAAACTTCTGAGGACCTCAGGATTGAGTCTACTCAGTGCCCTGCAGGACTACTTGACCGGGGCCTGGTTACAGGGGTGAGGGCTGCCTTTTTATCCTCCTGTGTCCTTCAGATGGGTTACATACCTCTCTGTATATTCTCCTGGATTGGACTGAACTTGAGGGTTTGAAGAGAACTTTGCCTCATGTGCAAAGTGTGTGTGTGTGTGTGTGTGTGTGTGTGTGTGTGTCTGTCTGTCTGTCTGTCTGTCTGTCTGTCTGTCTGTCTGTCTGTCTATGAGTGCATGTGTGTGTTTTGGGGAATAATTTAGCCTCTAGATTTTTATTATTTTGTGCTTCCTCCTGTTCAAATCACCCTGTGTCTGTTAAATGGGAGATAATAAATTCTGGATAACTGCCAGGTATTGGGTGCCTAGTGGTGCATTCCATTTTAATTGTCTTGTCTAATTTTTTTTTGTTGTGGTTGTTTAATTTTTTTTCTTCCATGCTAAATTACAGCTCATCAGCCTTGTGGTGAGCAGCTAGTAGTGTGTCCAGGTGCAGCCAGTTTTCCTTCCTAAAGAAAAACTAGTGGCTCCAGGTCCCCAAACTGGGAAGAGGGAAAAAAGGAGATGATTCTCCTTCTCAGCACTCTGGCAGGTGGCTGAGTTTCAAACCCATGTCCCGCTCTGATAACAACAATATTCCTTTAAAAGTGATGGTAGTCAGTTCTCATCATACTGATAAATTAGAAATGGCCTTGGTGCTGACTGGGGCTCTTTCAGGGAACCTGAGTTCTTATCCTAGCAGCCATATTGGGCCTCTTATAGCTGGCTCCATCTCCTGCTACAGGAGTTACAGTACCCCTTCCTCTCTCCACAGATGCATTAACACTCATGAGCATGCACATATGCACATATGCACACACACACACACACACACACACACACACACACACACACATACTGAGAATATATAAGACTACTATAGTCAGCCATAAATCAAACTAGAAAACTCAATTAAAGAAGGCTCTGCATGTTTTCTAGAATGGTGCTGGGGACAGCTTTGCTTCAGGGCAATGGCAGCTATTTTGCTGTCTCTTTATTCGGGACAATGCTGTTTATAATATACATCCCTACTAAGAGACATTTTGGTGGTTTTTCCTTTGCAATAATGAGGTAGAGCATATATATATATATATA
>BDUI01000787.1:126856-140070 GCA_002335545.1 Apodemus speciosus
ATATACATATACATATACATATACATATACATATACATATACATATACATATACATATGTATGTATTGCAAAACTATTTTTGATATTCTTAATAAGCCACTTGGACATGGTGTGTGGTTTTGAAATATACTCAAATACTCTCTCCAGGGAAAGCTGTCTTCCTGGGCTCCAGTTTAGCCACAACTTCCCTGCATTGTTTTCATAGTCAAGTGGTTTCTAACTTTCATGTGAACCTTAAAACACAGGCCAAGGGAGAAAGAACAGAATATTAATTGTAAACACATCTGAGTAAGCTTCTATACAGCTACATTGGTGGCTTCGTGACTGCCTAGGTGATCTTAATGGCCTCACACCTGTTTTTTCCTGAATTTCTTTTCTCACCAAGGATGAACCATTTCCCAGGGAAGTCAGTGCTACTTCACTTCTGCACCCACAAAGGTGGACCCATGTTCTTCCAACTTTCCTTCCACGTGTTGCTTCCCAGTGCTACACTGTCTACCCTACAAGAGTATCCAGCTACACCACCCAGACCCATGTCCCTCCCTGGAGCTCCCCGAAGCATCGCTCTCCTTGTTGTCTAATGTATGCAGAGCAGAGAGAAACCATTTCCTATTCACTGAAATCTTAATCCCCCCTCCTGTAAACTGTAACCACCCCCACCCAAGTATCATAGCACACAAGGAGAAAGTGAGCTGCACCAGACAGGGATTAATGGATAGCTAGCCAGGTGTTCTTACTCGCTTCGCTGTAAATTTTATGACAACAATTTTTCCTAATTGCTGCTTCTGGCACTGAAAATTCAGTATGATGTGCATATTTCAGCTCATTTTTAGATCCTGTTGGGGGAGAAACCCAGACTTACTAATTTAAAAGTCTGAAGCAATCCATCCAGTTTGAGCCATTTTATGCAGAAGGATCATAGAGATTACACTGGGTGTAAGGGAGGTGTAGACTCTAGAGGCAATAGTCTTATATTAGGAGGAGAGGTGACAGTTGGAGACCCGAACTTGCCGACATTATTTAAATGCTTCTAAATAAAATGTTGTATTTCCTGATTTTTGCCTCACTAAAGGCTTCTCTGTGAGAATTTACAAATAGCAACTGGAGAGATGGCTCAGTGGTGCTGCTCTGGGGGAGGAACTGGCTTCTATTCCCAGAGTCTATGCAGTAGATCACAACCATCTGTCACTCCTGTTCCAGGAGATCTGACACCTTCTTCTGGAGTGGCACAGACACACAGACACTTGTGCATACTCATGAATAAAAAAATGAAAATAAAAGATTTTATTTAAAAGAAATTTAGAAGTAGCACACTTAAGTGTGTGCACAGATGATCAGTAGATCTGAAAGGTGGGTGGAGCCTGGTAGATCATGACACATGCATCATGGTAGTGAGTCTGTCAGGATCTCTCTTCATTCCCCTCAGTACTGTCAGAATCAACTGCCTTCCTCAGCCAATGTAACCTATTGTTTGGTTCATCCTGTGGCACAGAACCTGTTTCGCTGAGGCTGAGCTTAATCGCCAAAACCTATTTGGATAGAAAGCAGTTTATTTTGAGCTGCATCTCTTAGTTTTCCTTGAATGCTAGTTTGGGAAATGCCAAAATGCACTGAGATGCTATGTTTGATGAGATTGCTCCTCTGAGGATATGTCACCCAGCATTTCACCATTTCTCTCAGGCACCAATTATTATATTCAATCATGGAGTAGTCAATCATTCTTTCTTAAAAAAAAAAATCTATGAGAAATCACTGCTATGGAATGCAAAGACCATAACCATGGAAAAGATAGCTGTTCCTTGCATGACAGTGCCTCGACACATGACCTTTGACATTACAATGTTGCTGAAATAATACGGACTCAGTACAGACTATGAGGTTTTGAATTTCATCCTTTGCCTGGGCTGGCTGTGTGAGTGTGACATCCTTTTATGGCAGGGGTGGTGGCAGTGATCTGAAGTTGCCAACCAGCTACCAGCCACCGTCCACTGTGTTCTGACCCCTGAGCAATGGTTTTCTGGTATGCTAAATGCCTTTTGGGCTTGATAAATTTAAACTAACAGTAAGGTCAGCAAGATGTGAGGCCACATGAAGCAGAGGTGTGTCTGTCATGATGCCCTGCTGCTAGGCTTCCTGAACAATTCCTTATTTGCTGCCAATGGAAAAACTATTTTACTAGAGTTTATTTCAATTATATATATTTGTATATGTTTGGTAACTTTAATGTGTGCTGACCTCATATTTCAATATCAAACCTGAGGGGCTTTGAAATAGCTCAGTAGCTAAAGGCACTTGCTGCTTTTCCAGAGGACCTGAGTTTAGTTGTCAGAAGCTGCCACCTCAAGAGACTCACAGCTACCTGTAACTGCAGTTCCAAGGGACCAGACTGTCTTCTGACTTCAGCAGGCATGCACATGCACACAAACAAAGACACATACATATAGAATAAAATATTTTTTAAAAGATTTAGACTTAAACAGATTCAATAAGAACTCTGTATCTAACTCCAGTCTCCCAGGCTTTTTAGTGGCTGTTAGGTAATGCATCTGTTTTAATGCATCTCAGTTACAGGTCCAACTGTCACTGCACACTGAGCAAAGGGTTCCTTCTCCTGAAACTCTCTAGCTGCAAAACCCACTTCCCCAGACTCTCCCTTCATTCAGACTCAGCTCAGTGATCCAGGTTCCTGTCAGCTTCCTATGTCCAAGGACAGTGCAGAGGGGAGAGGGGGTCCCTGACCAAGTTGGGAGACTGCCCATTCAACTACTGTTCATGTTGCCCTCCGAGATTTAACATTTCTTGGTAGAAAGCTACCATGCCCAGCAAGCTGAAGTGTTCTAGGATGATTCAGAATTAGAGGGGGCAGTGAGTCAGGTGGAGGTTGGGTCCAAGTAGCCCAAAGCACTTTTTTAAAATGCCATGGTCTTTCGAGGATGGCCTGTGAATGATTTGAACCATTTATCTTGCTGTGATTTCACAGCAAAGGCAAAATGGTGATTGTTTGATTAGGATTTTTTTCCTTGCTGATTAAGTAAAACATAATTACGCTCCTTGGGAGAAAATGATGAAGTTAGCTGATTTTTAAAAGCTATTTGAGAAGGTAAACACCAGGACCATTAATATTGTCTGTGAAAGAAAGTGATCTGTGCTGATTACATAGTAGCCACTAACTCCACGGAGGAGGGAAAGTCCACTTGAGTGGACCTGTGCCCTAATCTAGGAAGGCAATGCACTAGGTGACAACAGCACCCAGCAGCCTGGATGTACTTTTGCTGTGTGACCTCAGAGAAGGTCTTTAGCTCCTGTGCTTCTTCAGGTCACAGTTGGGTTTGGACTCCATTGAAGTCCATACTCAAGCAATACCCACTTGGAGCCATTAGGACATTTGCATTTGGTCCGCACATTGTTGGCCTAGTCCATGGTTAAAGATGCTTTTGAACTTGCCAATGTTCAAAGTAATCATAGATATTCAAGAGTCTAAAATGTGGAGCCAGTGAGATGGTTCAGTGAGCAAAGGCACTTGCCACCAAGTCTGACTACCCGAGTTTGATCCCCAGAATCTATCTGGAAGAAGAAAACTGACTCCTGCTGTGACCCTCTGACCTCCATGTGCACAGCATCCATGTATGTACAGCATGCCCTTCCCCCATTCACAAACACAATGAAGAAATGTTAAAATCTAGATTTTAACTTCCTATTGGATGTCCTCTCCACCCAAGCTGTTAGTGGTGACTCTGGTCTCCTATACCCCTACTGTCTCTATTCTCCAATGTCCTCCAAACCTCATATAGCAGCTGAAAGCATTGCTTGATTTATAAATTTTTACCCAAAGTAAAATATTTCTTTCAAGAAAAATGTGATATAGCATATTGGATACCAATGCTGTCTTTAGTATATAAGTAAATAACATTTACGATCCAACTTTTTTCAAGTTTCTCCTGATAGTATTTTAGTTCATGGTCTTTGACCTAGAGTGGACTCTGGAAAACAGTGGGTTGTGAAACAAGCTTTGTCCCCACCTAATTTTATAAATACATGTTTATTGATTCATGCCCTCATTCATTCAGTGTGCACTGCCTTATGGCTGTTCTCAGATGGCAATATCACACTTGAGTGGCTGCCATGGAAGATGTATGTGCTATTTGTCCTGTACCTGAAGTTCACCAACCTTCATTTTTACCTGTCACACACAGACAGTTTGGAAATCATCACCAATTTGATTTTTGTTTCTTACAATGAACAAAAAACTGAAAACCAGAGACTTTTATGGGACCACCAGAAGTTAACATCCTACTGAAATCTGGTAGTCCAGATAGATATATAGAGTGATAGCCACAATCAACCTGCAGGAGCAGGAACAAGTATGCATAGCTTGAGAGTTAAACTGTCCTGGGAATCTCCACTCTACCTTTGTTTCACCCCCAGGAACCTTTCTAGATTATCACTTGGATAAGAGAGAAGTCCCAGACTGTTGGGGTCACAGTAAGTGGAAAGGGAACCTTTGCAACAAGCCCAGAGTGTTCTGCCTACCCTCTAAGCCATACTCTAAAGGAAAAAAGCCTTCAAAGCTCTTCTCTGTTCTRAAGGAAGGAGAGCCAGCCATCTGTGGCAGCCTTTTCTAGCTGTCTTGCCTCATTGAAGAGAAAGATAATAAGGTGGGGGTCAGGGAGAGCTTCCCAAATTCAAGCCCTTCTGGAGATCACTGTGTTGAGTCTCAGATATGCTAAAATGCTGAGGTGTGGTTACAAGACACACAAAGTTTCCCCTCCTAATACCTCACCACCATATCAATAGGACCCCAACTAATAGCAGTTTACTACAACTAAGAGAATGGCAGGCACAGACCAGGATTGGCTAAGAGCGAGTTTGTAGAGATGCTCCAAGACAACAGGAAAGAGATAAAAAGATAAAACTAAATTCTCTTGGACACAGTGAAGCAAACATGGCTCTGGGCCAGATCCAGAGAACCCCACATCCAGAGTCTAAGGGTGATTGTTTTGGATACCCAGTGGATCGTCAAGTCTGGCTTTCCTTAACAATACATCCAGGAAACAAAAAGCAAGAATTCATATGGAATAAAAGAAGAAACATTGCAACCAGGCTCTGTTATTTCAGGAAATGGGGAATTGTACAGAGATTCAAATGGATCATGATTAGTAGTAGACTGAGGTACCAGTGAAACAAAGTAGGCAACATGAAAAAAAGCAGATGTGGAAGACAGACTGACAGTCATGTGTAGGCTTAGATTTTCCCAAACTTACTTTTAATAAGGGTTCTTAAATGCTTTAACCTCCCTTCTAACTCACCACCAGAGGTGGTGGAAAGGAAAGGGTAATAGAGCAAAGGAGGGTGTGGGCCTGTTAAGAGACAGTTCTTTGGATCGAATTAAATGCACATTGTAAGGATATCAGCAGTTCAGTTCACAGAAATCAGCAGCAGCACCTCAATACACTTGCAAACACCATTCATGAATCAGCAACGCCAGTTCAGTCCAAAAGAAACACTAGGCTCTGCCAATCGGCCTGAGTCCATGGAAGTGTCAAGAAGCCCAGAAGTTTTTTGGTGTGTTTCTCTATGTGAATTCATGACAAATGATGACCAGCAAATAATGGTAAGGTGTACCAATACTACATAGCAGCATCCACTGTTTGTTGGGTTACACTTATACCCTTCTAAACATCACACATTCTCTTAAGTGCCTGCTCTAGCAAAACATCACATGCCTTTTTTCCAGGTTGCTTCCAGAAAAACACATGTCTGTTCTTACCACAACATCCTCCCACATGTGGGCTTCAGCAAAAACATCCGCTCATAAGACGGTCTCCAGAAAAACATCACATGACACACCTGAGTCTCCAAAGAAAGCAGAAATTTCCACCTCAGGTATACTATAAACACGAACTTAACATAAGTGGAGGATGTCTTCAGGGGGCTCATTGGCATAAAATCAAGCACAGTGAAAGTGGAATCAACAAACATGGTGATACCTGAATAGGAATTCTTCAACTTGAAATCCAAAGAGGAAGAAAAGTGAACAAAAAAGGGGAGGGAACAGAAAATCTGGGGGCTGGGTGTCAGTTGCAAGAAGAGCAACAAATGCTTAATGAATATAGGAGAAGGGACACAAATGCCTGCATGGAAGTGTCTGAAACAAGCTTAATTTATAATCACCCCTGATGGCAATCAGGGTGTCTTTCTGTCATTAAGGGGATAAAGAAACTATACATTTTATAGTTTCTTTATCTATAGCTTCCTATAGCTATAAAGAAAATAAAAAAAATCAGTGGTTGTCAGGTATGCTAGGACTTGGGGAAGAGAGAAATGGATAATGGAAATGGGTTTAGGGTGTAGTGGAAGAATGGTCTCTGGTTTTGCCCTGTCTTGTATTATCAACCTTTGCTAAGAACCTTTGCTAACCATTATCTATGGTGGTGAAGTGTCTCTGAAGCTTGCTGGACTTCCATAACTGAAGGAGTTAGAAAATCATGCATCTGTGTATAAGGGATGTCACTACTGACCCATTTCTGCAGTTAAACCCACAGAGGTCACATTTCACTTAAAGATAGCATCGAACCCTAAAATCAAACTCAAGTGTAGGAACCCTTTATTCTGATCTTCCATATCCACTCTGCACTGAAGACTCAACAGAGACCAATGTGGTTTGAGCCAGTGGCATCCTAAGGGATAAGCAATACTTCCATCTCACTGCGTGAGCCTTGTGTTAGGAGATGGTGTTTCTGGATCTAAGTTAGGAAATTAGATGATGAAGTAAATCAATCAGTAGAAATGACTTGTAAGAGTGTCTTGAAGATGAATGGTTGATAAGGAGTTTCATCTTAGGGATAAACACAAGTGCAGAAACAGGCTCTTGATTTTGCTTCTGATGTTGACTCCCTGTTGCTGTGTGATGGGCCAAGGACACCTATACATATTTATGATATTTTTGAGAGAGGAGGCACAAATGAACGATTTTATTTTCCCTGAAGAGTAATTCTCAACTATAAAATTGTAATGTGAGCCCAACCTTAAATCACTTGTATTTTCATTAAAAATCATCTGAGTTCAATAGTTTTTCTTACTGTGTGTATTTAATAACTCCTGGGGTGCTGGATGGGAATGTTTCCTGCTGGGAAGGGTTTCCATGAAGCTGTATGGGCTGCCTGGCAAGCTCAAAGCCTATGCATGCTTTCCTGCTCTCCCATACTTTCTTATCTGAACAAACATAACTACCAAACTTAATAACTGCTTGACAAAACAGGTGACCTTTGAGAGCCTCCACATGGCCTCAGATTTGACACCAGCCTTGGCCAGCAAATATCAAAATTCCAGATTTAATATATATTAATTATACTTAATAGGCTTCATCATAATATTTTTATATGCATAATACATTTTAAAATTCACCTACACCCCATTACCCTCCTTATCATCTCCCTATTTCCAACCATCCATTCCTAATTAGTCCCTCTTCAGCTTTTATGTGCCCCCTTTGCTTTTTGGACTATCCAACAAGTTTCTTAGGATGCTTTGCAGGAACATAGACATAGGTGGGTGTGTCGTGTTTAATATTTTATCATCAATATGTCCCTAGAAGGTTGCTGTTCAGGGGAAGCCGTGTTACATTCCTGTGTATGGAGGTGACTAGTAGGAAGTATCATGGTGTCTTCAGGCTTGTGGACATAAGATGCTGGTGTCTGGGTTTTGTAGTCCTAGCCGTGTGTTGCGAATCACCCATGTGGGTATGACTTCTCAAGTCATCCTAGTAAACCATTGTCAGTTTCATCCCTAGGAGATGTATAAGGCAGATCACAGTAGGCCAGATATGTGACTCACTGTCACCTGCCAGTGGTTGGTCTTTGTTGGAAGAAAAGTCAGAGGCCTGAGGAGAAATGAGAATGTGGATGGGTACCCACAGAACAAAGAGGTCATGGTGTATGGCAGAAGCAAGGCTGACTTGATAAGCAAAGCACTGACTTTGATCTTCCCCCATAAAAGGAAGAATTTCAATTGAAAGTACCAATAAGCCTGTAGGTCTTTACCTGTGGGGGAGGCCTTTGTGGTTCTTCTCCATTCATCTTGGCCTACTGATTGGTGTGGTCTTTGCAGGCCATGCTGTTGAGAAGTCATGGAAGCCACATCCATGAATGTTTGAAAGAAGCTGTCAGGTGCCAGGCACCCCAGGCTTCAGGCTCTCATAAAGCTTTCCATGATGTCCCTGAGCCTCTGATGTAATAGATGGGTCATTTGGGCATAGGCACCCCAAAGTCACTTATCCTCTACCCCTTGATCATTTATGAACCTCTTTCATGCAAACACACAGTAAAGTGTTCATTATGGAACCCTAAAACAAAAGGCAAGTACTGTTAAGCCAGGAGTACTCACTCATGGATAAGCTGAGGGAGATGGATCATTTTGGACTCCAGCCTAGTCTTGGCTACAGATCAAGTTCCAGAACAGTCTGGGCTAGAGATTGCCCCTTTCTTAACAAACATAAGCAAACAAATAGATAAATGTACTTATGAAATGTTAACCAACCAAATACTACCTTTTTCCTGGTCCCAAAGCTGTTTTTATTTTTTAAGCAAATCTGTGCTGTAATTCAAATGCAATTGAGCATAATCATGAGTCTGTGTAGTTTTGTTCTTTTCAAAAACTTACTCTCTGAATGACTTTGTTTAGATATATTAAAATAGTACTATTTTGTTGGATTGTGATGGTTATTAGCAAGTTAGGGCCTAGTGGATAGGAGGGAAGTAGAACATGTTCACCAGATACATGCCAAACTGGTGACAAAATCTAAATGAGAAAAAGAAAAGTGGCCCTTGTTGTTTATGGAAAAGATAAGTTATCAGCAATAATAAGCCAAATCTTGGGGTCTGAGGAGCTTGGGCATGATCATCTAAAAGGGTACATCCTTGTCTTGAGCTGAGCAGTGACTGGCTAGTCAGCTAGTCTTACATCCTGGCTGTGTGTTCAGTAGCAGAGCCTCTAGAAGACCCTGAATTCAGAAATAAGGTAAGGAGTATGGTACCTTCTTCAGCATGTGGAGCACTCTGTAAGGATTGGGTGTGCCTCTGCGCATACAACTGTACTCACGGGCCATCCATCATCTTCCTTAAGCCACCATTCAAACACAGTCACTAGTGGCCATTGCTCCAAATACATTACTAATAGCTTTCCTGGTTACTCTATTATTATTATTTTTTTTTAAGTGCCATAAGAATCATGAAGGTTGAACTCCATTGTCAGCTTGACTGGATTTTGAGTCACCTAGGAAACACAGTTGTTAGTCTGCTTTAGCTTAACTGAGAAGACTTCCCTGGAAGTGGGAGGCACCATTCGATGGGCTGGGGTTCTAGACTAAAGAAAATTGAAAGAGCTTAAGTGAGCTGAGCACCATCATTTACCCAACTCTGCTTGTTGATGGTGGCTGCAATATGAGCAGCTCCCTTACACCACAGACACTATACCTGCCTCCACATCATAAACTCTACCCTCAAATCGTGAGCAAAAATAAATGTCACTCCGGAAGGTGCTTTATCAATGACTTTGACATAATAATAAGGAAGCAACTAATACAAATACCTCTTAAGAAAATTATTAGCACTTACTTTACAAATGACAGGTCTCAACAAATATAAGTACCTTGCCCAAAGTTACATTTCTGTTTATCAGTGCTAGTTATTATCCAGATGAGGTGACCACCCTCCCAGATTCCTTACCATCCTGTTGCAGATCTGAGCCATGCTGTAAGGCAGATGAACAAGTTACCTTCTGGGGCCTCCTGGTTCTGCAGACACCTCCAACTCCATTACATAGTGTGTAACTAGTCTAGTGCTGACTAATCTTGTCCTATAAGGCTGAGACCCCCCTTTGGTTTTTGGAGGCAGGGTCTTTCTATTCATTACACACAATGTAATCAACAGATTTCTAAGGAAGCATCAAGCTTAAATCAGCAACCAAAACTGCTCTTAGCCTGCATTTAGAGCTACAATCCAGGACCAACTGGGTCAATGAAACATCTAATTGACCACATTTGTACCTTCCCTGGCCTCTCTCAAGTTTAGACTTAGGCCAGCATCTCCTGTTCATTAGTTCATCCCAAGTTTATTGGTTGTCTGTCATGAACTATTCCCAGCTCTTCCATCCCCTGAAAATGTCAGAAACTAAGGATGAGGTTTGTATTTTTCCTTTCTCTTTTTTTATACCATGTGTGAGGATCCACAAGTGTTGCATGTGTGTATGTGTGGAGGCCATCTTCAGAGCTTCACCTACCTCCCTTTAGATGAGGTCTTATATAGGCATGGGCCATCCATGTAGTACTCTCTCTTCCCTGCTTCCCCAGAGCTGGGGTTACAGTGTGTGTCACCATATCCTGCATTTTTACTGGGATTCTGGGGATCAAATCCATGTCCTCATGCTTGCAAGGCAAGCACCTAACCAACTGAGCCATTTATAACAAGTACAGCTATACTCATGGGCAGCCATCCATCCTCCTCCTAAAGCCACCATTCCTAAGGCCCATGTTTTCATGGAGCTTATATTCTACGAAGGAACCAGAAAACCACTTTTTTCTTTTTCTTTTATTAGATATTTTCTTTATTTACATTTCAAATGTTATCCCCTTTCCTCATTTCCCCTCGAAAACACCCTATCCCATCCCCCCTCCTCCTGCTCACCAACCCTCCCACTCCTGTTTCCCTGTCCTGGCATTCCCCTACACTGGGGCATCAAGCCTTCCCAGCACCAAGTGCCTCTCCTCTCATTGATGTCTGACAAGGCCAGCCTCTGCTACATATGCAGGTGGAGCCATGGGTCCTTCCATGTGTACTCTTTGGTTAGTGGTTTAGACCCTGGGAGTTCTGGGTGTACTGGTTGGTTCATATTGTTCCTCCTATGGGGCTGCAAACTCTTTCATCTTCTTGGGTCCTTTCTCTAGATCCTCCATTAGGGACCCTGTGCTCAGTCCATTGGATGGCTATGAGTATTCACCTCTGTATTTGTCAGGCACTGGCAGAGTCTCTTGGGAGACAGCTATATCAGGCTCCTGTCAGCAAGTACTTGCTGGCATCCACAATAGTGTCTGGGGTTGGTAACTGTATATGGGATGGATCCCCAGGTGGAGCAGTCTCTAAATGGCCTTTCCTTCAGTCTGTTCCACACTTTCTCTTTGTCTCTCTTCCCATGGGTACCAATTTGTGCTCAAAGGTGATCCCACATCTCTTTCTACACCTACTTCTCTGTGAAGAAGGAATTTTCTCAGAGCGAAGAGGTGAGGGTGTCCTAGGAGAGGGCAGATGAGATGGTCACGAAGGACTTYTTCAGGCTTTCAGGGAATGCGATGATTTGGCAAAGACCTGTGAGAGAAGAGAGACACTCAGAAGAAATGACATGTCAAGTGCAGATAGGCAGGAGGGAGTCCTGCACATGGGAAGGAGGGAAGAAAGAATTTAGAGGGAACAGTCTAGGAGGGCCATTTGTAGTGAAGTGGGACAGACAGTCAGGGTGACACCAAGCTGAGTCTTGTAGCTATGCAAACCTTGTATGCCTTTGAATTGTATTTAAATCCCAGCAGGAATCCATTTTACAAAGCCAATGACTCGACCTTCCCTGCCAGCATGTGGCCACTTCTTCTGATTAAAAATGTTAAAGTACACAAGCCCATGTAGCTATGTGATGCTTGACAGACAGTTATCCAAGGTGCTTCCTCATCACTCCACAGAGCTGACATGGAGTCTTGAACTCCTTGGGGAACCATTGTATTTTCAGGGTAATCTTCCACCTGAAGAAACATAGAATATAAGAGTACACTTAGCTCAGAAATTCCACCTGAATGCTATAGATCTTCCCTTCATACAGCCTGTGTCACCTTTTGAATAAGTGTGTATCCCTGGGATACTGTCCCTTTACTATATATTTCCAGAACAGACCAGGTGATCCTCTCCTCCAGGCTGACATATTGAAGAGTGCCTGATTAGCCTTTATAAAACTAAGGCATTGTCTCCAAATATCCTGGATCTTCATGTATATAGCCCCTTCCCCAGAGACAGGTCTGAGGAACCTGTATCAACTAGCTTCCTTCTCTGGTACAAGTAGAGACCTACATAACATTCTCACTGTTACTGATGGATGGCTTCCATAGGTAGCAAGCCCTCTATGCTCAGTGGACAGGAATAGAGTGAGCCAGACAGTTAGCAAGTTGAAGAAACCAGCCCCTCCCTTAAACTAGACAGATCTGCAGTCTGTCCCTCAACCTCCCTAGGATCCTTTATCAGAAGATGGTCATTGGATCACGAGGCAGAAGGCAGCCATATCTGTGCAAGATGCATGGACTACTTATCAGCACCCTGGGTACTGTGCTTTCTCAGCTCCCTTCTTATTTCAGAGTAGTGTGGAGGGCTTGGGAAAACAGGTTCTTCAAAAGTGGAAAGCACTAAAGGGTCAACTGGAGCTTTTCTCTCAAACTGTGATCAGTTGTCCTCATTAATACATCCAGACCAGTTTCTCACCCCCCTCCCCCCCCCCCCCCCCCCGCCAGCCTCACTCTCCCAGAAATAAGACTCAGATTCAAAATACATTTACAAATTCCTTGGCTATGTAGACAGGATCTTCTCTGATAACCCATTTATATTAGCCTACATTTTGCCACGTGGCTGGTTGCCTGTGCTCAGGTACCATGCATCCATCTCGTTACATCTTCCTGGTCCCACTTGGCTCTATCCCAGAAATGTTTCTCCTCCCATATGTCCCACTTCTATTTCCTGCTTAAGCCAGAGGCCAAAGGCTTTTTGATTGACAGATGATGCATCCATACAATATACAAGATATTCTCTGTACACATGTCTGTGTTCTCTTATAGTTATTCACCCCTGCTATCCTCCCCTGGCTGCTAGACACCATCACAGCCATCTCCTTTTGCCCTTCTGAAGAGCAGATTCTGCCTTATTTGGGGAACCTCTATGTTTATTGGCCTGTCTGCTGTCAGAGAGAGGTTACTTGTGGATAGATTATGCTTTTGGTGATGTCTCTAATATCCAGAATAATGATGTCTCCAATCAATATCCAGAACAATGGTGAATACAAGTGTCCAAGTGGATGACAACTAGATTGTTCCTATTGTCACTTCTTTCTGAAGGGTTTTTACCATGATCTGAATGTGTGTGTTTTCTATGGTCCATGGTTTAAATGTTAAAGATACAGTGTGATGGCCCTAT
>BDUI01000787.1:151118-169786 GCA_002335545.1 Apodemus speciosus
AGTGGACCCAGGTTCTGGAAAGGCCCAATGCAGCAGCGCAGGGGAATACCAGAACAGGGAAGTGGGAAGGGGTGAATGGGGGAACAGGGGGAGGGAAAAAGACATATGGGACATCTGGGGGGGCGGGGAAACTAGAAAAAGGGAAATGAAATGTAAATAAAGAATATATCCAATAAAAAAAAAGAAAAAAAGAGCATATCATGAAAACATGAGGATGCTAATTGTGGATTTCCCCCCAACACCTAACAAAAGTTTGGTGTTGTGGCTCAATGTCTTTAATCCTGCCTGTAATCCCAGAGCTAGGAGGTAGAGACAGGAAGATCCATAAGGCCAGTCTATGGTCTTCGGATTCAGTGAGACCCTATCTCAGACAAGCAGAGAGTGATAGAGGCAGACCTCTGTTTCCATGCATATACATGCACATGTGTGCATATGGATACACATGAAGTAAGTACATTTTCCCCCATGTTCCTACCCATACATAAAACAAAACAAAAGACCTTGGCATCATATTATCTTACTTCTGTTCCTCAACATCTTTCTTATTTGGTCTCAGTGTGTAGGGGTTTGGTCTGGTGCTACTTGTATTCAAATGCTAAATTCTGTACCCCAAGATCTGGTTGCTCCAAGATGAGTGGATCCTCACATATACCAGCCTCTGTTATATAAATCTTGTTCCCCAATTTAAAACTGGTGACAGCTGATTACTGGGAAGAATAGAGAGGGGTGGAATTTGAGTTACCAGGCTGGGAGTCAAGGTAGGGAGAATGAGAAGAAGGAGAGAAGAAGGAAAGAACAGGAGATCTCCACTAGTCATGATATACCAGCAGCCTGTGCCTCCCCAGAAGGGAGACTGCTGAAGCAGAAATAACCCAGAAAATTAACAAAGATCAAGKATTGGGGGAGCATAGTTGGGGTAGTATTCAAACTAATATTAGAGATTTAGATTAGGGATAATCCCCAGTAATTGCAAAGAGTCCACTAAATAAATATCATAACTTGAGTCTCATTTATTGGAAGCTAGAAGTGGATAAGTTTAATTGTATTATTCTACATTAAAATACCT
The DNA here is from genome assembly GCA_002335545.1 of Apodemus speciosus. NCBI lineage: Eukaryota > Metazoa > Chordata > Mammalia > Rodentia > Muridae > Apodemus > Apodemus speciosus. Next base: position 152,185 of record BDUI01000787.1, read on the forward strand.
TGTTTTTAGTCTTGTAGCAAGATTATTGGGGGTGCAGAGATTTCTCACACGTACCCTATCCCTGCACAGTCATGTATAGCTTCCCCTGCCTTCAGTGTCTCCATCCAGCCCTGCATTTGTTAACAACCAACATATTATCTCTGCAGCTATCAGCCACATTGGCATTCACCCTGGTACTACAGATTCTGTGGGTTTGGATGTATTTATATTGACATGTGTCCATCATGATCCTGTCATACAAAGAATATAATATCTTCTAGGGTTTGATAAAGCTTCAGGGTGTCTCCCAGGGGATTATGTGTCAGAAGTTGGTCTCAGCATGGCCCCAGTGGAACGCGGTAGGCCCTTTAAGAGGTGGGATGGAGTGCTGTGTTGCTAGTTCATTGTGTGTGCTGCCCTTAGAAGTCAAGGTAGGTCCTGTAAGGTCTTAGGCTAGATAGATCTCATAAGAACTTGTTTTTGGAAAAAAAAGTGAAAATTTGAAATGAAAAACTAGCTCAGTGATTAAGAAGACTTGTTATTCTTGCAGAAGACTGGGGTTCAGTTTCCAGTACCACATGGTTGCTGACAACTGCTTGCAACTCTAGTTCCAGGAAGACCCAATGACATCCTTCTGAGAATATCACACGCATATGCATATATTCCCCCAGCATAATTAAAATAATATTAATACATTTTAAACAAAAGCAAAAGATTAAAAGTCACAGTAAAAGTTCAATTTGGGGAGATTTATGTTTTGAACAATAATTATTCTCATGATTTATAAAAGTTAATTTATCATCATTATCACCATCATTAGTGTGTGTATGTATGTGTGTGTGTCTGTGTCTGTCTGTCTGTCTGTCGTCTGTCTGTCTATCTATCTAGGTCACACACGGTTATTCTCAGTTGCTCCAGGAATGACTGGGAATCAGGGCTAAGGCAGAGAGATGGAGGAGACAGTGCAGGCAAGTTTGGGATTTCCACTCTGCTTCTGTCTTTTACATAATGATTTTACTCTTGACAGCCTGGCATCTGCCTTTCCCTGCCAGTAAGGGAGATACCCTTCCTTTCCTGTTACCATGTGAGTTGCAGTGATTAAACTGTGGTCTTCAGGCTTAGTGACAAGCACCTTTTATCTGCTGAGCCATTCCATTAGCCCCATCTATTTTAAAAACATTTTAACTCACTATTTTAACACAATTACGAGAGATACTCCATCTCTTATTTCTTGCTGTTACCTGACGTCATCGCGCATGCAGAAAAGAACTAGTTTGTGAATGTGTTATTTTGTGCAGTTTTATTACAACTCTGCCCCTACCCCCCCTCACACACACACCAAATTCAGTGTACTTGGCGTGAGACTGCTTCACCTGGGTCCCTTAAATCCTGGGCTTTAGGACCTTAATCCTAAACCTTAGAATAGTATTTCTCTAAAGTAATCACCTTGTGGTTCCACTGTATTTCACTATTTGCTAATCTCGCCAACATATGGGTTGAGGGAATTAAAAAAAAATAAGCTGATCAAGTAAATTGCATTTTACACTATTCCTTGGGCCATAATCTTTTACTCTAGAAGTGCAAGTGGATTTGAATGAGTTACTTCTCTGTTTGTTTAAAGAGAAAACAAAATGCTTCTTTATAATAGGAAGGTGTTGAAAAGAGAATCAGAATGGATTAACACTGGCTGTGAATGATGCAATTTGAGATGTTTCTAGGTGAGCCTCGGTGTACCCTGGGAAATATTGAGTACCTGCTGGCGGGAAAGTCAGACACCAGGTTGCCAAGAGGAGATATTACTGTGTGAAAGCCTGAAGCAGTGTGTAAACCTGACCTTACCAGCACTGTCCTCCCTGTCTCTGCTTTAGCCCTGATCCCTGAACTCCTGGAAAGACTGAGAACAATTCTAGCTTAATGTTGGGAGTGAGGGAGGAAAGTCTGGAGTGGAGCCCAGCTCCCTCTGAGCTGGCAAAGTGAACCCAAGTGTGCTCTGTGATACTCCTGGGTCTTTAAGAAAGTAAAGATGAAATGGTCACCCCTGTGCTACAGGGGAGGTTTCAAAAGATCCAGGGAAGACTTTGAGCCCACAGCCTGGTATCTAGCTGATCACAGCATTTAATCGTAACTGGAAGAAGGTGGCCTCTGAGGGTCTGGATTGAACATTTGGCTTCCTACCCACAGCCTGGAGCTGGAGGACACAGAGGGCCCAGAGGACCAGAGGACTCTGTGCTTTCTTCTCCCTCCCTCTATTACCTGAGGATATCATGGTTCTTTCTCTCTCCATTGCTTTACTTTCCCCTTCATTCCTGCTTTAACTCATGTTCCCACTTGCTGGCATCTGCATTTCCTTTCCAATTTCCTAGATTTAATACCCAGTGACATCTTCCCCTATCCTTACAGATACGATTTCAAGCTGCACATTTCTTTCCATTCACAATTGAGGCAGCACCTGGTGGGATCCTTGCACAAATATTTTGCCTTTTTCTTTGCTGTCTTCTTCCAAGCTTTCAATTAGTAACACATTGAAGCATACTCCTGTCTGTCTGTCTGTCTTTCCAGTTCTCCTCTCTCTCACCCTCTCCTCTTCCTCCATCTGTTCTTTCCCCTCACTCTATTCTTTGATAAGTGACCATCACTAATGGATTTCTTGTTGATTTGAGTCGTTCTAATTACTGGTCAGTTTGAGGGTTTTGTTTATATTCATTGGTAGCTTTTGGGTTTTTTTTTTAATTGCCTGTCCTGTGTCTGAACTGTAGCTGGAACCTTTGTGTTTTCAATTTTTAGGAGGCTGATGTATTTTCTAAATATTACATTTTGACCATCCCAGGCATTACAATATCTTCTCCTATATGTGAACTTTGCCCCATAGTCTTATTGGTTAAACAAGTTAGCCATGATCTCACTAGACAGTTCAAGCTGACAAGAATCTAGGGAGATCCTTCTGCCTCAAATTTCTAGGTGCGCTGGCTATAGGTGTGTGCTAACGTCTCATAGTTTTTCTTAAGTGAATTTTGACTTATAATTTTCAGATAAATTGTGTTTTGATATTTGGCACTGGAGACAGTGTTTCAATTCTTATTGCCTAAAAGTGTTTCTTTTTCTCCTCCTACCAGAGCAATTACTCTCTACCACCACCACACGTCTATACAATTACTTTGGTCTGTCTGCCACATTAGAGAGAATAAAGTTGTGTGTGTTTTTTGGCTTCTTGTCCTCAAGTTAATAGCTCTGAAAATTACACATTTGTTGTTGGTTTCAGAAAGAAATATTCGTTTATTTTACACACACCCCTATCCTTTAGTTCCCAGACTTTTGAGCTCTTTCCAGTGTTTGATTAATATGAGAAAGGTTAGCAGGAATATTATTATAGAAGTCTTTTTGTGAACATATGTTAGCATTTCTCTTGGGTAAATACTAGACTGAAATTGCATGTTTAACTTCATAAGAAAAATCAAAATGTACTCTTGCCAGAAATGCATGAATGTTTTACAATGATCCATATTCTTTCCAACTTTTAGCACTGACAGTGATTTTAATTTTAACCACCAGAGTCTATGTGACCTTTTTAAAAATTATTGAAATACACACCCATTCACACACACACACAAACACAATCTGATGAGTCCATTTAATGTTGCTTGTGTATACCTGAGTTTAGGCACATATGCATATGTACATGCATACACATACATACATACATACATACATACATACATACATACTTTCAAACATATAAGTACATACATACAAACATACACACATATACACACATATGTGTGTGTATATGTGTGTATGTATGTGTGTATATGTGTATGTATGTATGCATGTATGTATGTATGTATTTATGTATGTATGTTCTCCCCCTAATACCTGAGGGTTGCACAGTAAAGCTGAGCTGAACCCACCACATACACCACATTTGCCCTACAGACTAGGGGTGAGGCAGAGACAGTGAACTGAGACCACAAAAAGATTCCACTCCTATCCTAACCCCATCCAGATACCGAGATCCAGGAACAGGTCTAGTTAGTCAAAGGGCTGCCTGCAGGCTGCACAGTGGAAAGATATCTCCCATGGTTCACAAAGCTGGTGGATGGCACAGGAAGCACAAAGAGATGCTCAGAGTCTAGCTGGGCTTCAGATCCTGAGGCCTCTGAAGACAGAGTTCTGACTCCATCCTCAGTAAGTGTGAGACCTGTGGTCCGCTGAATCTAGCTAAAGGTCTGAGCTCTCCAGGAGCATCTGTCCAGCCCAAAGACAGGCATGAGTACATGTTGAACTGCCAGCCCCGTGCCATTGGGAAAGGGGTGTGCCCACCTCAAAAGGTAAGCACTTCCTTGAATCCTAAAATGGTGTTCAGTGTAAAATCAAGACAAGCCACAGTGTCTGCAAAGAACTGAGAAGCTCAGGCATGTGTTTTAAGGAAAAAGGAGTCACTACAACCATGTTGGTGCCAAGATTTACCTGTCCCATTTCCCCTTTTTTTCCCCTGTATGATTTTCTCTCTTTCTCTCTCTGCCTCTCTCTCTCTCTCCCTCTCCCTCTCCCCCCTCCCCTCCCCCTCCCCCTCCCTCTCTCCCCCTCTCTCTTAAAGATTTATTTATTTACTATGTATACAATGTTTCTGCCTGCATGTATGCCTACACATCAGAAGAGGGCACCAGACCTCATTATTGATAGTTGTGAACCACCATGTGGTTGCTGGGAATTGAACTCAGGACGCCTGGAAGGGCAGCCATTGCTCCAGTCCTTCCCTTTACAATTTTAAGGAAGTTTCTTCATTATAAACTATAGTGATCTAAGATTAATCAAATAAGTCAATCTGGGACACTCTGAACTGTTGGAAGACGCTTTAAAAAGGCAGGCAATGAAATAGAAAGATTCTTGATTCTTTCACACAGACTTGCTGGGTCAGTTAGGTGTTCTGGATAGTGGACCAATCTTCATCCACGTGAAGGATCTTTCTGCTGCCCAGGACTTACACTTCTTCAAAGCTTCTAAGAAGCAGGGAGAGAGCATTCCTCTAAGGTTGGGCATCAATTATTGCTCCTGTTGTCTGTCTTAATCAGCCATCACTTCGACTGTGGGTAGAAGCAACCACTTTGAGGGGCAGCCTTTCTGGTTGCAGAGGTGCCGCTTCTTCTAAGGGGGGTTCTGTTCAGGCTCTTCAAGCAGAATCCTGGACTATTCTCAGGTCACTACCAATGGTACAGATTGAGATATCAGATGACAAAAGATATGATTTTTCATGGATTAGGATTCAATTTTAGATTTCTAACTTCCATATTCTTGAATATTTTACAATATGAGTGTAAGTTGATTATCCACAACCCCCTAAAAAACCTAAAATATGGAATACTCAAAATGTCACAGCTGAGGATTGGAGAGACAGCTCAGTGGGTAAAGTGCCTGCCTTGTAAGCACAAAGACCAGAGTTCAGATCCCTACCACCCATGTAAATGTATTATGGGCATGTGGTTTAACAGAAACCTCCATGCTAAGGGAGAGGAGATGGGGATTCCTAGGCAAGCTGGATAATTAGACTAGTTGGATCTGTGAGTTCTGGATTCACAGAAAGGAACAAATATCTAAAAGGATAAATGAGCCTTGATTTTTGGATCTGTTTAATTTATTGAGTAGTGGTCCCTGAATGCTTATGCCATGCCATGAATTAACCCAAGTTAGGTATGGTTCATTCTTTTTTTTTAATTATTTAATTTAATTTAATATTTTACATATTCAAGTTATATTTCACTCACTGCCCCCCTCCTTGTCACCACCTCCCATAATCCTTCCTCTATCCCCCTCTCCTCCTTTGAGTGTGTGGGACCCCCCCTGAAAATCCCCCCCAACCCTGGCACTTCAAGTCTCTGTAAGGGTAGGTGCTTCCCCCTTCCCCTTCCCCCTTCTCCTCTGAGCAGGTGAGGCCCCCTGGGTATCCCTCCTACCCCATTCTGGCACTTTCAAGTCTATGTGAGGGTAGGTGCTTCCTCTCTCACTGAGGCCAGACAAGGCAGCCCAGCTAGAAGAACATATCTCACAGACAGGCAACAGCTTGTAGGATCATCCCCACTCCAGTTGCTTGGGTCCCACATGAAGGCCAAGCTGCACATCTGGTACACATGTGTGAGGAGGCCTTGGTCCAGTCCATGTATATTCTTTGGTTGGTGGTTTAGACTCTGAGAGCCCCAAGGATCCAGGTTAGTTGACTCTGTTGGTCTTCCTGTGGAGTTCCTATTCCTTTCAGGCCTGCAATCCTTCCCCCTATTCTTCCATAAAAGTCCCCAAGCTTCCTCCACTATTTGGCTCTGGTTGTCTGTATCTGTCTGAGTCAACTGCTGTGTGGAGCCTTGCAGAGGACAACTTGCTCCTGTCTGCAAGAATAGCAGAATATCATTAACAGTGTTAGGGATTGGTGCTTGCCCATGGGATGGGTCACAAGTTGGGTTGGTTATCGGTTAGCCATTCCCTCAGTCTATACTCCATCCCCTATGCCTGCATTTCTTGTAGATGGGATAAATTTTGGATTGAAAGTTTTGTGGGTAGGTTAGTGTGTCTATTGCTCCACTGGGGTGCCTGTTTAGCTGCAGGAGGTGGGCTTCTCCAGTGTAGTGAGTCATAGCTAAGGTCACCCCCATTGATTCTTTGGCACCTCTCTAATCCCTGGTCTCTGTCTTGTCCTAAAGATGCTCCCACCTCCTAACCCCAGGCCCACAGATGCTGGCACTATGAGAGCTTGAGTTCCATAGGGGAGATGGAAGAGGGGCTCCAAGAGCAAGCAACTTAAAGAATGTAATAAAGGGGATAGATGTCTGGGCTCAGTGATCAAAGTGCTTACTGCACAGCATGAGGATCTGAGTTCACATCTGCAGCACCACATTAAAAAAATGCCACTCGTGGTTGCAAGGCTCTGTTAGAGAGTGGTAAAGGAAGAGAGTGGTAGACAGTGATGGAGGAAGGCAGCTGAACCTACCACACCTACATATTCACCCACATATTCACCCACACACCCACCACTGCACGCGTGCGCGCACGCACACACACACACACACACACACACACACACACATTCGTCCATGTACCCACATACCTGCTGACCCCACCACCACACAAAGGCACACACGGAAGGACAACAGACACACACACATATATAATCATCCACGTACCCACATACCCACTGACCCCACACCACACAGAGACACAGACACAGAGACACAGACACAGAGACACAGAGACACACACAGATGCTCACACACTCACACACACATATTTATACACACACCTACACAACCACTGATGCGACACCACACAGAGACACACACAGATGCTCACACACACATATTTATCCACATACCCACTGACACTACCATCAAACACATACATACACCACACACACACACACACACACATACACACACACATACACATACACATACACTTAAGTAAAAATAATAAATACAGAATAAGAGATAACAGGGTAGAGCTTAGTGTATAGTAATATAGTATACAGATTATATATACAGTGTATAGTGCATAGTATATAGTGTATGGTATGGAGCATATAGTATATAATGTATAATATATAGCACAGTGTATAGTATATAGTACCCTATGGTATATAGGGTATAGTATAGGGTATAATAGTTATATAGAACACAGTATACTGTATATAGTATATAGTACATATTACAGATTACATAGTATATAGTATGTAGTATATAGTGTATAGGATTCAGTATATAGCTTATATATCATGACAGGATGAGACAAAGAACTTACTACATTTCTGTGGGTACTCCTTAGTGTGGTGAGACTAACTCTTTTCTATCTCTTCTGAGCATTGATATCTCTTGTCCAATTGCCCCCAGTGGCTGCTAAACTGTCCAGATGTATGTCTCAGTACCCACTCAATCACTCAGTCACCCAGTCCTACATGCCCAGCACCATGGGCCACCGCCAGAGCACATTTGACTGACAGAGGGAACACATATGTGGAAGGATATGCTCATGGCTCCTGCCTGTGTCTATTCCTTGTCATCCTACCTAAATAAAGAAGCTATTCTGAAGGTACAGGTTGGAGTGTGAGGGTAGGAAGCAGAACCCCTGCCACTCATCCATGCCTCTTTTGCCTCTAGCTTCCAGGGCTGCCCCTTGAGTACTAGCTAACTGGATCCACGTGGAGCATCCTAGTGCCACCTTGTATTAGTGCCTTTACCCTAATCATGTATTTGAATAAACATGCATATATCATGTCACAGATTAAATGTGATTTTATTAATTTTAAAGATATAAAACAGCCAGAAATCCAGTACCTATGGTTAAAATATCAGAGTCTTTGTCCTTGCCAGGTCCATAGCCATCTCAGAATGACAGGAGGCCCAGGCTCTCAGGGTGCCCCAGCTATTCTGTGCTACTCTCTACCTCTCCCTGCCAACAGAATCTCTCTCCCTTTCTCTCTGCATCAAGCTTCATATTGCTCATATCTGAGTAGACTCTGTCACCCATTCAACACAGGTGCAATGGTCAGTATCCAGGACAGGACCACCACCACCCCCAGCCCCAACTGGCTCATCTCCAGTCAAATAGCAACATCCAAGTTTAGTGCATGGCCATTCAGAAGGAAATTCTGGAGGGGGACATCTCAGTGCGAGTGAGGAGATATGGACCCCAAGAGTAGCTTAGTCATTCTAATTTGTAATTCTACTTGGCAAGCCTTTCTATTTACAAGGACATTTTATTCCTATTCTGTGCAATTTTCTCCCATTATCCTTCTTCTTGCATTCCAACCAGGGGATATGTATATGTCCCTCTAAATAAACTTTAAGAACCTAATGTTTTTATTTAATGTGAAAACCAGGAGATAGATTCATGCTTTAGGATTCAGAAGAGCTCAGTGATCCTTCTCTGTTAGTGAGGTAAGAAGCTTCAGAAGCAGATACAATGGGCATGGATTCCTAACTACCATGCATCAAGGTGAAAAGTTGGGCCATTAGGCCACTTCTCCAAGGTCCAAAGTGAGACAGTGTCATGTGCAAGAATATAGTGGTCATGCACATACATCCCATACACATAAAAGGAAGAAAGCAGGAAGAGGGGGAAGGAGGGGAGAGGGAGAGATGGAGAGAGAGAGAGAGAGAGAGAGAGAGAGAGAGAGAGAGAGAGAGAGAGAGAGACTGCCTGTGGTAATCTAATGAAATCATAGCAATTATTCCTCTATCCACAGCATTCTCAAACCCAACTTCTTTCCTTAGCAAATATTTTGCAGATACCCTTTGCATCCTTAAATGTATACATAACATTCCCACTTATGATCTCCAGCATGCAGGTAACCACCTTGGGGGCCTGAGAAGGAAGGGGCTTCCTCTTCTAACTCAATGTCTTGGGGTCTTGATAAAGATTAATAGTGTTCACACCCACCTGAACATTCACAGGATATTAAATGTTATGAAACTTGGCAGGGTGATTTACCTTCAACTTCTGATTCYTCAAACTCCGCCCTGTGGGGTTCCATTGGAATAAAAATACCAAGCCTTCATGTTTTTCAGGAGCATACACCTAGCCACACAAGCAGAAACACTGATTAACTGTTTATCCCATGTCAGATATCACACTCATATTTTGGTTTTCTGCTCTTTTATTCTTTTTGCTTTTGAAACAGACCGGGCTGTCCTAGAACTCACTATGTAGCCAAGAATGACCTTGGATTTCTGATTCTCTTAAGAGTTAGCATGATCCAGGCCTGGATCATGCAGTACTGAGGATCAAAGCTAGGGCTTCCTGAATGCTAGACTGGCACTCATAACTGAGTCACATCTCCAGCCTCTCCCATGAGTCTTGGACATATTCCCAGAAGCAAAGAGAAACTCAGAAAGCAGAGCTGTTCAGAGCAACCTCATTGCAGGGGTGGGGCTGGGGCTACACAGGTGAGGTGTTCATTCCCATCTGCATGCTAGGTATAAGCTCCTAAGCAAAAATAAGGGTGAGTGTTAATTCAAACTGACGTAGAGACAGGAAGGAGTGAAGGTGGGCAGGCTGAGCATGGGGGCAACCCTGTCTCTTCCATTCCTTTGTCCCTGGGCAAAATCAGGCCAGTTTGCCCATGTTTGCTGTGACAACCAATTATCTGCATTCACAAGAACTTAGAGGAGGTGAGTATGACAAGGATTTTGTCCTGATCCCCAAAGCAACACACATCTCTGGAGTGATTCCTTCTTCTAAAGCACTTGGTTTCAGTGGGAAATGAACACACTACCTCTTGCAAGACTCTCTCCTCTCTCTCTCTCTCTCTCTCTCTCTCTCTCTCTCTCTCTCCCCTCCAGTGACCTGGTCTTGAACTCAGAGCTTCAGCCTTTCTTCCTCTCAGTCTGCCCTGAAGTGCATTCTGAGGGGCCTTTTACTTTGAACTTCCTGGCTTCTTTACTGACTGTGCAAATGAACACCACCCAGTTCCAAATCAGCTACAAGGTTTCCSTCACTCAAAAGATTCTAGGTAGCAGCAGTGAGATGGCTCAGCAGATAAAGGAGCTTGCAGCCAAGACTGACAATCCGAGTTCAGACCCCAGGATACACATGGTAGAACCTGAGAATGGGCTCCATGTTTGTCCTCTGACTTCCATATTTATATTGTGGCATATGTATAAGTGTGTATCACACATGTGTGCACACACATTCATACATGTGTAAATAAATAAATGCAACAAAATATTTAGAAATAATTTAGTGCTAGGATGTAGTGCAGTACTATAGTGCTTGCCTAGACTGTGCTAAGTCCTAGGCTTGATCCCAAGTACACACACACACACACACACACACACTACATATATATGCATATGTGTGTATGTATATATATGTATGTATGTATATATGTGTGTATGTATGTATGTATGTATATACACATATGTGTATATATGTATTTTTTGGGTAGTAAATGTAATATATAATATGTAAATAAAATATATACCATATAACATATAGTGTATATTTGCACATGCAGTATATATGTGTATATGTATATATACATATATGTATATGTATATATGGATATACATTATCCATAAATACATATACATATATAAAATTCCAAATGCTAGGCAACACAAGTTAGGCAGCCCCAATTCATAAATTGAAATCTGAGGTACTCCAAAATCCAAAAATCTCTGAGCACCATCATGTCATTTCAAATAGGAAAGCCTAAACTGTGAGGTTTCCTTTCATGCACAAAATTATTAAAAATACTGTGTGAAGTTACTTTCTGGGCCTAAAGTATATTTGAAACACAAAATAATGTTATATTTAAACTTGGGGTTCAGCCTGAAGGTATGTATGTCCACATATTATCAAGTCTGAAGACACTGTACTGTCAAACACCTCTTGCACTCAGCATTATGAGTCAGGGGGCTTCCTTGTAAAATCCACAATTCAGTAAAATTTCATAAACTTTTCCATCATCTGGTTTGCATTCCAAGTGAAAATAGCTTGCAAGGACTCAGGTGGCTTTGAGCCGGTGACCTGACCAGGTCTCCTGGTTCAGCAGCTAGCCTGGTTGCATAGCTCTGGATGGTGAGACAAATGCTGACCACCCTGGGCAAACTGGGAGAGTAGGTCAACCAACGTGGGGGTGGGGCAGGGCGTGTGTAGGATTTAAGAGTAACCTGGTTGTGCTGCCACTTTGATTTGTAGAGCTCCTGTGGGGTAATGGCTGTTCCACCCATTCTATGAAAGTTTTCCTGGGTTGAAGTCAGTAGCCTCTGTGGTACTTCTTGCTGCCTCCCAGGCAAGGCTGCTTCAAGCTTTTTTTAAATGTTGTTGTGTGTAGCTGGCTTTCTGTGCACACCTTCAGGCACCTCTCTCTCCCTGCCTCTGCTCCTTTCCCTAGAGTAGGAAACTCTTAGATTCCTACACTGTACCCAGGAGTCATCCCTGCTTCCCTTGGGGAACTGCTGAGGTGACCCCCACAGTTCAGCTTTCTCAGGCTGAGACACAGTAGGGTGCCTGGGTTAAGATCTGTATAATTTTGTGTAATTACATTCAATTGCTCACTCATTCTCTGATCACTTTCAGAGGTGTCAGGAAAAGCAGTTTAGGGAGAGATGACAATGTAGGGAAATAAACAGCTGAGTGGCTGGCAGAAGGGAGATGCCAAGGCAGCCAGCAGCCCAGGCCAACCTCCACATGAAAGGTGTATGGAGTGATGGCTACAGATATGAGGTTGAGCAGACAGGAAAGAGGAACGTGAGGTGAGCAGAGCACAGCTGCCAGGAAGAGCCACCATGGGGAAGTCAGTCAGGAAAGTAAACAGAGGGCCAAGTTCCTTCAGTCCTTGAAGGCACCATTAATGTCATATACGTTTTCCTTTTTTACATACATGTATGTATGTGTGTGTGTGTGTGTGTGTGTGTGTGTGTGTGTGTGTGTGTGTGTGTATGTGCATATGGGCATGTATATGAGCATGGATGTGGAAGCCCTAAGGTGGCTGTTAGGAGTCATCCTTGATTGCACTTCCATTTTATTCATTAAGGCAAGCTTTCTCAATCAAACCCAGAGCTTATCAATGTTTCTACTCTAGCTTACCCAGCTTGTTCTGGGAATCCTGTCTCTGCCTTAGTTACTGAGCCCACAAATCACATTCAATAATAAAAATATATGTGCTTTGAAAAGCTTAAAGGGTGCAACATGCCCAGATGTTACATGACATCAGACCCCCTATGTGACTTTGATCTTCTTTCTCTTAAGCAACTCCGTTGACTCCCTGCACTGCCTTTGCATCTCCTAAATAGCAGCTGGCTTTGTCCTCTGCCCTATCATCATAAAGATTCATGAAAGCCAGTCATTGAGCAAACTAGGACTTGAACTGAAAGGAAAAGAGAGACCATGCCATGGTCATATAGCATCCTAACCCACATGTTATTAAGGTAAGACCATTTAAAGAGTAGCTAGACAAATATAAGCATCATTTCATTGAGCAAAAACTGATGGGCAGTCAGAAAGAAAGAAAAAAGTCTCCAGGGGCAGGTGTGAGCAGTAGGCTCTCATTGTGGACTGAGAGTTTTCACAGACATGAGCACATACAGTTTACTTACACTCTTTGGAATTACTTTCTGCCTGTAAGAAAATTGTGGGCATTTCCTGCAAGGTCAATGGCAAGAAGCAGTGTCATTCTGGGTCTTGCGACACTATGGTGGGAGCCATCAGTGTCTCCGTCTTGTTATGATTGACACATGTCCTAAGGAACAGACTCCAAGGCATTTAGCTGACAGTGTACATGCAGAATCTCTACCAACTGATATACAGAACAARAGTCTATATTAGGTAAAACCAACACACATTGTTTTATCGGTAACTGTCCTACATAGATGTCTATACCATGATATCAAGTCTCTGAGAGGAAAGGAGGAATTAATCAGTGGTTTATGAATGCTCTTTAGACCCTGGTTCTTCAGGGGCTTGGTGATGGCTCAATGGTTAAGAGCATTGACTGTTCTTGAAGAGGACCCTAGTTCATTTCCCAGCATTCATGTCAGAAGACTCGCAGCCACCTACAAGTCCACCTTTAGAGAAAATAAATGCCCTCTTTTGGTACTCATATGCATGTATGCATAGATACACATTAAAAAATAAAAACTAATTAAAAATTATTTAGATGCTGGCTACTCAACTATGCTAATATCAATGGTGCAGACACAAAAGGCCTTCAAGAAAAACTGGCCCAAGGTATATTCCCAAGTGTGTGAAAGCTAAATAAACCTGCAAATCACAATACAGTAGGACCAGAAAACATAAACTCTTAATACTGGCAGTAAAAATCTAATGGTGAGTATTGCATCTCTCTGACATGTTCTAGTGAGATACCAGATTAAGTATATATTGGTGTACATGAATATATCAGTGTTTTACTGGGCATTACCTCAACCTTGGCATCAAACTCATGCCTTTACCTCAAGGCAGTGATTGTAGAAAATCTGGATTTGGAGGTGGTAGGAAGCAAACTTAAACATGAATTTCTCTTCCTTCTACAATCCTGTTTTTCTCATAGAAATGCTTCTTAAATATTAATGTATGGTATTTTTCAGTTGGTATCTCTCTCATCCAACTGATAAATCTGCTGCTGTTGGAACAGAAGTTGGCCTAAAATTAATCAATGAGTGTCCTGAGCTCACTTAAAAAGCGATCATTTTATATGTGAGAGTTAAATTAATGTGTCATCTTCCATAATGAAGTAGAGTATTCTGTGGCTCTGTGATCACAATTTCATTTTGATTTATATTTCTTTTGGCATCGCTGAGAGGTACTACCTCAAGTGAACCTTGATTCTGAGCAGATTTCAAAAGCCAATTAAATGGGTCCTCAAGAACTCTGTAGTCAAGGTGATACATCATCAATTCTGGCAGTGAGAAATGACCATCACTATTCCGATTCTTACCCATAAAGGAGTTTATGCACGTCTGTGAAGTTCTTCCCTCAGGAAAGGTCCATGCATTTTATGCACTTTTTAGTACACTTTTCCCTTCTGTTGGATGCATTTTGGGATGGTGCCTGCCTGGATTCTGGACTTGAATTTTTTTCTGGAATGCTTACCAACCTGCTCTGGTTACTTAGTCTCATCAAGTTCACAGGATAAGAGAAAATAGCAAGCTCTTGTTAGTGGGTTTAAAGGTATCCATGTGACTGAGAATAAACCTCTCAGGTCTCTGGAATTTAAGAAATGTGTATTCTCATTCACTCACTCATTCTTGCATTTGGTCCTGTGTTCATTTGTCAGTCATTTACAAATGCTTCTGTTTGAGCTTGCGGCTAGACACTGAAAAATTAAGGGGACATAGTCTGTAAGCTGCTCACAGAATAATGGGGGAAGTTGACAAGGAGATACATAGTTCAAAAGGATGTGTCAAGTGCTAATTATGAGAGGTCATGGAGGGAGCAGAGAGTATCCACTACTTATCCCACTGAAGGACACCAACTGCATTTACATAGTTGGATTTGCCATCTCCTAAGAACACCTGCAAAGAGAAAAGCTTCAGTAGTGTATAGCAAGGAGGAGATCACATGCAGTCCTCTCTATAATGTGCCATTTTCTGAGTATGGATTACTCCCCATACTCCTTCAATTCCACATATAGGAGTATTTTTGTTGACCTTGCCTAAATGGCTTTCAAGACTGGCCTTAATTCCTATCTACTCCTGCAGACAGAACACCAGAGTCCTAGGAACAGGGTTCAYAGAAGCACAGCCTGCAGAAGAAGGTAGTCTGTAATCAGACTACCTTCATTTTCATGAGAATGTCGCTCATGCCATGCTACACCTGGAATTTGGAACTTCTCCAGAAAACAGGATACTTTGATTCCTACTGCAGTTACATTGTGAAAGCCATTTGGCCAGTTCAATGTACCAAACTGCATTATTGCATTTTAAAAGAATTACCAAATAGAAAACAATGGCCAAAAAAACACAGCAAAGACAACAGTAGACGCACCTTCCTCTGGGGTGTGAGACCCTGGGTTTTCCTGTCTGGTCCTGTCTCCAGGAGTGGCTCTGACACTTGCTATGGTAGGAACAGCTTGGTAACCTGTTCTGCACAAGTCAGATAATCTGTTGGGCCTCAGTTTTGTCATAAGTTAAATGAAGAAATTCTGCTGACTAGCTTCTCAAGAATCTTTATTTTTTTAATATTTGTTTTTTATTGATTGAGAATCTCAGACATGCATGTAATGATATTGATCAAGTCTTCCTCTGTACCTTCCCTTCAGATTCTTCCTCTGTCCTACACACCACTATTACCTCTTAATGTCATGTGTTCTCTTTGTTATTTTTTTTAAACTGAAGGGGTGCACTTAGCACTGCCTGGATGCACACGGGTTTAGAGACATCCTCTGGTGCATGGGTCCCCATCCTGATGTTCACTCTCTTAGCAGCCATCAGTTGCCAGCAGTTCCTCAGCTAGGAGTGGGTCTTTCTGAAGACTACCACCTTACCTCACCCTTAGCACCATGTTGGTGTTTTGTCTGGCTTGATCTTGTACATGTCTTGTGCATGTTGTCACAGTCTCTGTGTATTTACATGTGCAACTACCCTGCTATATCCTGCTATTTTTAAGCCTTGTTTGAGTGATGCCATGATCCTGTCTTATAATGTCAGAGGAAACAATACAAATGATTACAGGTAGAAATGGTTGTGAGAACTTAAGCAAGTGCTGGTGGTAAAAGTGTATACAGTACTTTTGGGGTCCAAACTAGTATATCTTGAGAGTTAACCATGAGAACCATTTAGATGCCTTGCCTCTATTCCTGGTTGAAGGATCGTTTAAGAAAGATATACATGGGCTCGGTTAATGACATAGATGTATACAAGTCTTGCTTGCCAAGAGTTAAGAAAAAAAGTATTGTAGGACATCAGGATGTACCCTTGACATGTTATGCTTATCAGACTCCCACAGTAATGGGTATGGTGGCTTTCTGCTTTTTGTAAGTACCCCAATTCTGTTGTAAAAGATCACCTCTGTGATCCTCTCTTACAACAAATTCTCAGAAGGGAGAGGGAGGTCTCCACTCAGTGTACATGCCCTTTGTTAGACTAGAGAGCCATGGGACTAGTTCTTTTTCAACTCAGACATGAGAACAAAATGCTTGATGGATTTCTAAACTCTAGATAAGAGTGACACACACTGTTTCTTTTAGTTTTAGTGTTACCCATAGGAAAACATCCATAAGAAGCTAGGTCCTTTAATCCTGGATGATTGTGAAATAATTTGTTGTCTTACAATTAAGTGCAGATGGTTTTGAGTGGTAATCAGATAAACAAAGATCCTAAGTGAGGGTTCAATTTCCGGGTTGGATTTACATCCTAATCTTGGTCTAAAAGCATTAGGAAGCCCTCTCCAGATGTTCCCTCCTGTTCTTTAAATACAGCCACAGCTACGTGCCTCAGTCCTGGAGTGGAGGGATTGGTGCCTATGATTGTGTGGTGTGGGAGAAAGAGAGGTTTTAAGTTCTACACATAACAATCATCTCAAAACAATATATGCAGCATAAATCGTGGTGAAATTAGTTCACAAAGGTGGGCCAAAAGGTGAAGATGCCTAAGTTTGCATAAGTGCCAATTTCATTACAGCAAAAAACTAAAGGAGGGTTACTATGGATTGGTCAGGCATGGCAAATTTAAACATGGATTGAGATCTGCTTCAGATGGGCACAGTCACTTAAACCTTGACAGCTGCCTGAAGCTGGAAATGCTAATGCAGACTATTAGGTTTCTGAAAAAATGGAGCTATCAATAATGTGCAGAACATGGCAAAGTTTCATGGTACCAACACTAGAGCAGTAGATGATCCAGCAGAGGTTCCTCTGAAATGGGGGACTCTTGAAAGAGGTACCCCTGCCTAGGACGCAGAGTACGAATTGTAGAATGTGGTGTGCTGATCTGAGGTCTGTCTCATCCACTGGACTATATGGGAAATGGCCAGGAACTGCTGGTGACTTTTAGGCCACTTCCAGTTGAGCTGTTGCTTCTTCTGGAGCCTGGTGTTATATTCATTTATCCAGTTCGTGCTGGGAGATAAACCATTCAGGAAAGTGCTTCTCTCTCTCTCTCTCTCTCTCTCTCTCTCTCTCTCTCTCTCTCTCTCTCTCTCT
>BDUI01000787.1:169836-181074 GCA_002335545.1 Apodemus speciosus
GTGTGTGTGTGTGTGTGTGTGTGTGTGTGTGTGTGTGTGTGTGTGTGTGTGTGTTTCATCTGGAACCTGGGCAGGGCTGGTGGCATGGTCCACTCAGAGCTTAAAGTGGGGTAGCAAAAACAGCACACAATAAGAAGGGATCTAAAAATGTCTAGGAGGCTAAAGGAAGGAGAAGTGTCATCCCCACCTGCTGCCACTCCATTAGAGCACCTGAAAGACTGCCTCCTCGCCTCACTGTGTTTCTCAGCCCCATCTGGCTTCAGGTTGCAAGGTGATTTCCAAGCCTCCTCATTCCTCCCAAATGTTGCAAGTGCTGGCCTGCAGCAACCATGCTTATAATTCTGACCACACAAGATCCCCTCCTAGCCCCTGAGGTTAACACACCAGTAATCTAATACAGTTCAGCTTGCATGTCCCAAAGGTCAGATGCCCAGCTCTATGGGCACTTTTTCCATGTCTCTCTCTAGTTCTGATAACATAACCTTGTCTCTGGGATGCTTTCAATTCCCGAGTCACTAAACTCCAGTGTCTCCTTATCACATTTTTCCACTTTCTAACAATTTTCCAGCACCCCGTTTTCATTAAGTACCCTGTGCTAAAATAATAAAAAGTGAGGTTTTCCTTGCTCTGACTTGATCATGGATGATAGTCCTTAGGCCAAATGGAGTCTCAGGAGTAGTAGACAAGAAGAGAGGCCAAAGAACCTGTTGGGTCCTGTACCCCTCAGGAGAGAGTAGTTTTGACATCTCTGGTTTCACTCTTCAGCTGCCACTTTCTGTGTAGAATGGTTCATTAGAGCTGTGGTATACAAAGCCCTTCGTGGGTAATGGGTATTTGAATAAATCTGAGAATATCCTCTAAGATACAAGCTCAATCAAAACCTGAAGAATAGTCTATCAACATTCTTTTAATTGATAAATGTTTTGTTTTTTTGTTATAAATATGTTTTGTTATTTTGAAACAAACAGATGAATGTTACTGCATCTACTTACTCTGTTTGATTCTCTGGTGGCTTTTGGAAAATGTAGTAGATTTTAACTTCTGGACCTATCTCAGATAACATGACCCTTGACATCTTAATCTGTTTCTAGACACAATTATAGGTCTCAAAGTCATGCCTATTTAATGATACTTTAGAAGAAAGGTCTGATTTAATGAGTATTTAGGAAGTGGGAAAACTGTGACCTTGGCTTTTTCAGCACATTCTCTTCAGCCAAACATACTGGAGAAGAATGAATGGGGGCCCTCTTAGTGTCAGGGTGAAATGGCTGCTTAAATAGTGTTGGATATGAACTCAGAAGCTTGCTTCTTCTGTTGAATCCCTTTCCTGGTGTGATGGTTTGTATATGCTTGGCCTAGGGAGTGGTACTGTTAGAAGGTGTGACTTTGTTGGAGTAGGTGTGTCACTGTGCGTGTGTGCTTAAGACCCTTATCCTAGCTGCCTGGAAGCCAGGATTCTGCTAGCAGCCCTCAGATAAAGATGTAGAACTCTCAGCTCTGCCTATACCATGCCTGCCTGGATGCTGCTATGCTCTTGCCTTGATGAGAATGGACTAAACCTCTGAACCTGTAAGCCAGACCCAATTAAATGTTGTCCTTATAAGAGTTGCCTTGGTTATGGTGTCTGCTCACAGCAGTAAAACCCTAAGATACCTGGTGACTCAAAGAAATATAAGTTGAGTATACTTACACATCAAATTATATATTCTATGTCTATTACATGCAGACATTTTGCTGGCTCATTTCCAGTTGGAAAATAATTTCCTGGGCACTCAACATCTTGGGACTCACAGACCTTCACTTACCATCCTGAAGCAGAGCAGGCATTAGACAAGGGTGCTTTAAAAGGAGCAGGGTTTGAATTTCCTGACTTAGTTAAAGATTACTACCAGCAGAAGCCCTTTGGGAGGAATGGATGGCTCATTGGGCCCCGTGGGGAGGGTGGTAATTAAGCTCCAAAGACACAGTGGTGCTCAGCTAAAAGCCTGGCTTTAAATAGTAATACACTCGTGTTGTAAAGTGGTAGGCCCTCGGGTGGCTGTTGACAGAGCGAGAGGAGATGGTGCTTTTTTTTCTATAAAAGCCAAATTGAAGAAACTGTTAGGAACTCATCTGAGTAAAGCAATCCCATTCTGCCTGAGGGTGCAGGCAACAGGGGGTGATTGGCCAACTGGCTGTCTCCCTCCTTCTCTCAGTGATGCTAACATACCACTTGTCACTGAAAAATTGGAGGCACCATATGCCAGGCTGCTGTGCTGAGCAAGCGGCTAGGAGATAGTGCCCCTTGCTGATGACAAGCCAAGGATTTCCTCCCAGAGTCAGGGCTGCCAGGAAAAGCCCCTTCTGCCTCTCAGCTCCCTGCTTCCTCAATCAGGACACCCGCTGTGCATGGAATGTGTCAGAGCTGTCCTGAGTTTGGTCTGCCAGAGTGAAGCTCTTCTGAAGGATGCTGGAGGTGTTGCCATGGAAACTGARCAGCAGAGGCCCAGGGAGCAAGGCTTGGCAGGATGTGGACTGGGGTCCCCCGTGCTGAGCTCCACTGTGGCACCCCCTGATGATATGTAGGAAAGCTGTGTGGGTAGGGGCCTGTCTTCCTCCTTCAAGTCTCTCCTGTTTCCTCCTCTAGGCAGTGGTTTGTGTTTGCAGATTTCTGTGCTCCGTTAATTATGTAAACCCCTTTAGTTTCCCTGTGTAAGCGGTACATTAAAATTTTAACCATGAGGAGAATGGCTTTCATGTTTTCTGACAGCTGGTTCCCAAGGCTTTGAAGAAGAGTGGACTGCCTTTGATTTTTGAAGAATTAGCTTTCAGGAGCTTGCAGGAGATGGGGAGCATGGTAGCATCTGGGACCCTGTGATTAGGAAGACTATTGTGTATCTCTCAGCCCCCACCAACCTTTAGTCACCTGGTCTGGGACTTTCCCAAGGTCAGGCCTAAGACAAAGGGGAGGGAGTCAAGGGGTGTGGTGTGTAATTGCAAAAGAAGTAGTGCAGAGGAAGCAGCTACCCTTCATGGCACAGGGACTGGGAGATGGCCTTTGTCTCTGGGCCGTCCCCTCTGAGGTAGGTGAGGTTGTGAGCAGAGAGAGGGCTGCAGGATTAGTCCTACCAAGATCTGGACTCATCCATTTGTTCTAATGGAGGTTTGGAGGTCTGCTGATGAGGGTGACATAGACTGAAAGAAGAAAATGCTGGCCAGTGGCCCTTCCCATGATGGGTGTCAGACTCTCTAAAGGATCCTTCAGTTCCTGCTGAACCTTAACTGGAGCAAAGCCACCTTCTCACAGCCCAACCCTGAGAGGTAGATGAAAACTCTTGACCCCCATAGAATGGCCTGGAAGTCTCTCTTCCCTGAATGTGGTTCTAGTGAGGCCAGTATCACAAATCAACTTTGGGAGAGGCACCTGCAGACTTTTATTAAATGAAATCAATTGTAATTTAAAGTCAGCAGTCAATCAAACACTCACCAAACATCGGTCATGCATGGATTAGGAAGGAAACCCCCTCCCATCACTTGCTCATTTGCTGTTCTGTGTTAGGGACTATTCCCAAGGGGATGACCTTCTGCAGTGCCAGCTTTACTTTGCCCCAATTATCCCCATGTAAACTAAGTATTGGGACATCAGACTTGCCAGGGCGACATACAAGAGCGCTTGATCATGATAGGCTAATGTGGATAAAGATTCAGAAAATCTACTGAGTTTGAGAGAGCCACATCTCACCTCCCCATTGCTTCAGGAACTAAAGTTATTAAAAGCATTTTCCTAGGTAAGACCTCCCTTTCTGCTATGGTTCTCTCGATGGCCTTTGGTAGACAGCCACGGTCTGCTGAGGATTCTGGTTCTGGGTCCAGAGGGCAATGTGCCCCACTCTGGCTGGCTGCTGGCCACCTAGACATCAAGGGGAAGGTCCAAGGGGTCCCCATTCCATTCCTTGTTCCTATATCTGTGGTTCACTGATTAGGCAGGACTTTTCTGAATAAAGACATGTGGACAATTGAGGTATTAATGGTAAGTGTGTGATATTTTACTGTTTGTATATCAAAGTACTCTCAAATGTGGAAACGTGTTTTGTCAAAGCTTCTTGGCTTGTGAAATATTATTCATTCTTCCATCTATTTTGTATAATAGAGCTAGGCCTCTTACATTCTTTTGTACAGTGAGTCAGATGCATTTTATTTGACTTCTTGATTGCCTATCTGGTTATGAAATCATAGCTCTCACCTCAAATGGAATAACAAAGTGTTTATTCTAGAGCTCAATGTGAGTGACTATGACCTAGCAACAGAGATTCAGGTTGCCCCAAATGCTGTGTTACTTTGTGGAAATAGTAAGTGATTTTATAGTTTTTTTTTTCAAAAGCATTGGTGGGGGCCACAGGTAGGCTGTTACAGTAAAGTACAGAAAGCCCTTCTGTAGATGAAACCCTGGTTATGATTGGTGGGATCTAGGATCTGCTAAGAGTACTTTTTAAGGTTTTGATAGTCGTCAGAATATTAGATCAGGCACAGGCTGGCCAATTAATGGCTTTAAATGGTACCGAGAACAGCCCTAGATAATTTGGCTATGGTCTACCACTTTTTAATCTCCTTAATTATGTTTTTTTTTCTAGTAACTTCAGTTTGCAATCTTTAGGATTAGATCAGACAGATATTTTAGAGAGCTTAGCATGTAAAGAAAATACTATACTGTATAATCAGGGCAGGGTGGCTGCCAGTGAAGAGATAGGGGTGGCATCTCTTCCGTGATCTTTCTTAGAATTGTTGGTTGGTAAAGATTAGACACACAACAGAACAACAACCCCCAGGCTTCAAAGGCTCAAATTCTAGCCGTGATGCGAATATTCAATAGCCAAGCTTTTAAATATCTTGCTCTGAGTCTTTCTTTATTGGGAAGTATGTGGACTTGGGTTGCTGAACTGTGTGCTACAGATTGTTTGGTCATTAACAGTGACTTCTCACAGGCATGACTGTTAGAAATGCAGAGTGCTGATAACTCCTGTGTGTGCTTAGGGCCCACTTCAGTGGGGAAACTAGCTCTCATGTCTCTTTGAATATACAAATATTCATCCTCTTGAGGGCTCTGCCATCACATCCCAGAGGCTGTAGGATCCCAATTCTGTCACATTAAGAGTGAGAAGTACAACACAGGAATTTGGGGAGGAGGGAGACGCACTCAGCCCATATCAAGGGATAAGGAGGAAAAATGTGAACGCCATTGTTATATACTTGAAAAGATATTGTGTACATTTACTTATTCCTCTGTATATGTGGCTTACACATACAATAAGGGTCAGTTCTCTCCTTCCACTATGTGGGGCCAGGGAATTGAACTCAGGATATCAGGCTTTGCAGCAATCATCCATTGCCTGTTAATCCACCACTCGGCTCCATCTCTCTTGCTTTTGAGTGACAGAGAACCCTGACTACCCAGTGTACTCCTGGAAATATCCTTTCTTCTAATTCACACTGAGTGGGTCCTTTAACACCATGACTGTTGACTACCTTTGCCTTCCATTTTTTATTTTTTATATCAGTTGTTTATCTCTGGAAATAATATACATCCTCTGAATGACCAAGTATGTTTTTAGAGATTTGTTCATTTTAGAATGATGTGACTTGGCCTCTATGTAAAGGAAGTGTAGTGCAGAGGAGTCTCCCTGGTGCCCCCTTGAAGACATTGGGCTGTAGTGACTTTTTCCTGTCTTCTTTCATGCCTTGGCCTGACTTTCGCTTTATGTCCAGTGGCTCATCTATGCAGGTGGCATTCTTGAAGGTATCAGTAATTCCAGTTTCCCATCATTTGGAAAGGCATGCTTTAAAACCGTTAACCAAACACTATACTGTCCATTGTGGTACCTGTAGTATCAGAAGTATATATTTAAATATTCTCTAAATATCTACTTTCTATAGCTACAGAGCAGTCCATTTTCCAGTATGTGTAGGGGGCCACAGGGCCAATTGGTATTTGATATTAACCATGGGAAGATTGTGAATGGCAAGTGATTGCATTCATGAGATCGCTTTGCTTTGCATACCTTGATGCCACATGGGAAAGGGAGACAAGCAGACATCAAAAGCACGAGGAACAGCCCCAAAGTCTGACAGCTGGTCATTACTCAGTACTTGGTAGGGGCATGATGACAGATGGCACTGAGCATGAAACCTCCCCAGGGTAGGTAGGGTGGGACTCATAGATGGCTCTGGCCAAGGTTATTTGTACTAGCCTGATAGAAGTTGTCATAAGGGACAATATTTATTTTATCATATTTCCTATAGTACACAGGGAAAATGAGATCATAAAATACTTATGAATAAATGAGAAATGACCCATGTCTTAATATATCCATTGGGGGAAAGTAAGGCAAGCCAGGAGTCCTGTAACCAGGAAAACCAGGAGTCTGGGTAACATGTAACAAGACTGTCTCAAAATAAAGAATGAAGGGGGACTATGGAAACATCTCAGTAGAATAGCAGCTGTCTAGTTCATGGGAGGCCTTGGATTCTACCTACAGGACTTCAAATTTTTGTTTAAAAAATAAATAGGCCGGGTAGTGGTGGCACACACCTTTAATCCCAGCACTCGGGAGGCAGAGGCAGGTGGATTTCTGAGTTCAAGGCCAGCCTGGTCTACAAAGTGAGTTCCAGGACAGCCAAGGCTATACAGAGAACCCTGTCTCAAAAAAACCAATAAATAAATAAATAAATAAATAAATAAATAAATAAATAAATAAATAAATAAAATTAAATAAACCTTCCCTCTAGAATTCACAGGTGAGCAAACAGAAAGTTAGCCAGATGTTAAGCAAGTTGTGATTTTGTAATTGGCATTTGCTCTCTTTTAGGCTTGGGCCATAGTCTATATAAAATCAAAAGGGAATTGGTATTCTTTTCCAAATATTCACTATTTCTCAAGAAGGGCTTTAAATGTTATTTTATAGATCTGTGGGGATTATAATAAAGAACACATCCAAAAGGTGTATATGTCCTTGGCAGGTGGCTCACACTCCTCTACAAGTGCTTCTTCCTCAGGCACTGCCTACTCCTTGAGGTGTGCTTGGGACTCTGTGAGTATCCTCTAGCTTCTCTCACCTGGAAATGAAAGAAGACCAAACCCTTGTGTCTGTAGAACACTGGCCCCTTGGTTGAGAGGCAGAAGGGCTCTCCATGAAGGATGGAGGATGGAGGGTTGGCTCTGTGTTGTACAGCTGCCTCACAGATTCTTGTTGGGTCTCCTGCTCAACTTTCCCATCGCCAGTCAGTTTTTTCTGTCCTTCAGAAACCCCTTCCTCAACACTACTGAGTATTAATTGGATACTCTGAAATTCAGACTCTCAGCACCTGTGCTTCCCTCAAGGATCAGAAAAGATTCATGGGTGGATGAGGACCACTCATTCCAGGTGCAAGGGCCTTGGGTCAAGCAACAGAGAGCTATGCTCTCAAAGTCTGGCAAGTCTGAGACAGAAGTCTCAACTCAGCTGACTCAGGCTCAGGCACAAATTCTTCTAGCCTCCCTCTGCTTCTGGAGGGTGGTCACCATTAATTTCTAGAAGCACCACAGAGATCCCTGCTGTTCCTCTTGTGTGTTGTCTCTGCATGCAAGCTTCTTCTATTTGTAAGGGTCTGGGTTTTGTTAGATGAGACTCACCCCTCCCTGGCATCCCCCACTGATTACATCTTCAGCAATCCTATTTCCTAGTAAAAACAAAGGTCCTGGGAAAATACATTGGCATAGGAGTATTTCATTAGGAACTGGAGTCGGAGCTGGAGAAGGTCTGATTCACTCATAAAGTGGCTCATTCTTTCTAATTTCTCTCCTCATGGATCTCAATGATCAGATAAAAATTTTAGTTCCCTTGGACTTCCCTTGAGTCTCAGAAGTACTGTCCATTTCTGGATAGTTTCACAGGAAGTAGCAGTGTGCTCCATAAGCTACCATATCTGTCTCTCTGTGTCTCACTACGTCTTTCTCTCGACTCCCTTCCTCTCTCAACACTTCCAAACTAAATTGCCTTGAGTGGATAGAATATTTCAGGGACTCTCTCAAGGAGCTGTGTTCAGTGCAAGAGGGTGGTTTGAGCTGTTAGAGAGTGGATTGTTCAAAGGGTTCAAGCCTGAGCATTCTGAGATAGCACTGTGCTAGGGAGTACCCTCCTGGAGAGGCAGGTCAAGTAGCAGTCTCCCCTGCACAGGAGACTGATGCTCAGAACAGCAGAAGAAATATTCTAAGCCTTCACACAAAATGCTAGTTATCAACTGAGAGCTTTGAAATCCAGGAGCAGATTCCATGGAGCTAGTGCCACTGTGATAACAGGAGGTGAGCAGCAGTGTTTAGCATCCTGCCTCTAACTGGCAGGGCTAACTTACTTTTTAACTTTTTTATATTCTTAAGTAAAAAGATCCATGCTTAAATACTATACCATCTTTACCCATCTTAAGACCATAGTCTGTATCAGGCATGTAACAATCCTCCTTCCCTTGATCTTGCAAACCCCTCATCAGACTGTTATAATCACATAGAAAACAGAAACATGTATAGATGAATTTTTCTAGATAAACGGCTGCATGCCTATGGTGATAGTTTGTTTACAAACTAGTCAAAACAGCCAAGAGTAATACAATATAACAAGTGTAGCAATAAGTTGTAACAAAGGTTACGCGAATGTGAATTGTTTCTGGAACTTACTCTGTAGTCTTCTCAGACCATTCTTGATAATGAGACCCTAGAACTACAAGAAAACAAAAACTTGAATAAGGGGGGACCTAAAATGTGTGTCCTATCTTCAAATGTTTATCCTGCCCTTGGACTTAACTATAATCTAGTGATTAAGCTTTATTTTGATCTGCATGTTTTGGGGAAGCCCTTTGAATCCTGGTTGATTTACAGTAACCTCTGCAGAGATCCTACTGTAAAAAGGTTCCATTCTGAGAAACCAGTACTCAGGACTCACAGTATATGATGTGATGATGAACCCATTTCAAGCCACAGCACTGACCCAGCTTCCTGTAGACCTGCATCTGCTGCCTCCCCATGTCCAAAGCAAGCTCACACTGGTTTCCATTCTTTCTTGATATTCAGGTGTATAAACAGGGGATTCTTAGACTGAACTTGTAAGTGATGGAGTACTTTATCTCGGCAGGATTGTGGAGCAGAGCATGGGTTGGTATGGTTCCTGGAGGGTGGACCACATCACTCAGCTCTTTCTTTGCTCCAGCACTTCTCACCAAGTCGATGCTTTCCTTCCAAATCATAATGACACATGTGTACATCATGTGTTGGAGAGTCTTGCTTTAAATTCCTTCTAGGCTGGTAGGTTTACTTGCTTGAAAGTCACCTTTCCCCCTTTTTAAACCCAGTCACCTGTAGTAGGTTCTTCTGGCATCTCTGTAGCATCATGTCTTCACATCTGCCAGTCATTCACACTAGACTTTGATCTTTTCAAAGTCAAGCACTGGCAGTTTTGTGTCCCTGTATTCTTTGCTTTTAGGTTGCTAGTATGCGATATTTTTTCCCTAACATGCATTAATAAAGGAGATGAATACAGTATTGCATATAGAAAGTTAAAGGCAATCCTCAGAATTCATGATGCTAATAATTTCTATCTAATCACACTGGGCATCATAAATCTTATGTGCTTAGTAGATATAAAACAGAACTTAAAAGGAGACTAATATTTGCTGAAATACAGTAGAGCAAAGATTTGCCAAGAATTTATCATTCTTTATCTTATGTAAACTTTCCCCTAATTTTGTGTTTTTGCCTTATTTTATGGCTCGAAATATAGATCTAAATTGACTAAATCTTGCATCTTGTAAAAACGGAGAGACCTGGTGTTGTGGCTTATACCTGTAATCCMAGCAATTTTGGAGGCTGAGGCAGATAACAACCTCTTGGAGAAATGGCTCAGACATAATGAGTCTGCCACAAGCACGTCTCTTCTCTGGTCCCAAGCTGTCTGTTTTCCCTGTCTTCTTTAGGTTGTTCCATGTTTGCTCTAAAACCCAAGTAAATGCTTAGATTCTCCAGCTTATTCTGGGAGAGGTCATGATATTCATCTATCATTTGACATCAGGGGATAATGGATGGCTGCTACCACTGAAGTACATAATACAGGAAACAATCTGGTTAACTACCTTATATCAAGGTATGGAATAACATSATACACAAGTTTTAAAGAGATCCATAGCTCTTATGTATTTCTAGCTTGGATGGTAAGCAAGGTAAAATTATCTCTAAATGAAAGAAATGTTAAGCTATGCTTGGCCTGGTTGTGCTCACTTGCAATTCCAGCATGTAGAAAGCCCAGGCAAGAGATTATCTTCAGTTTGAAGCCAGCTTTGGGCTACATAGTGAGCTCCAGACCAACAAGACCCTGTCAATAAAAGCAAACAAAAAGGATAAGAAGGAAAGGAAGAAAAAAGAACAGAGGGGAAGGAAAGGGAAAAAGGAGAGGAGTGCGAGGGCAGAAGGAAAAGTGTGGGGACAAAAAGAAGGAGCATGTTTTCCAAGACAGCAGGCACTAAGTATATTCATAACCAGAAGCACTTAATGAGGAGTGTCACTGCCCTGAGGAGGGAGAGTGAGTGAGTGCTGGGAAGGTGCCCGCAGGGCCCAGGTTTCCTACTGAGCAGGTCTACACTTGTCTTCTCCGTGAGTCTGCTACTGATGATGAGGCTCCCCTCAGCTATGCCAGAGATRTGTGCATTTTCCAGTCAATCTTCCATTTCCCCTCTTTTTATAGATGAGAAGAGGAAAAAGTGTGACTTTCTTCTGCACTGTCACAAATGACATTGACTTTTTTCCCCAATGGAAACTCCTAGAAATAATTAATATCCAAGAATATCATCTTTATACAGCTAYTTGCTCCTGGAGAAATTCCAAGGTTAGAAAGCGTCAAGAGGAATTTGAATTGATTTTGCCACCTGGGGTCAAATTTTCTATTCTAGTCATAAGTCAATTTTCATAAAACATTTACACTGTAACTTGGGAAATACTCTAATTTCAAGGGATAAAAACCATACAGTCACCTGTTTCAATGTTGTTTTTTTTAATACACAAAGCTTTGATATTTTGCTTTGCTTTTTAATTCCTACAGTTCTGACAGTCCATAGCAGAAAAGTTGATGCTAATTCTCTCATCTCAAATTTAAAATAGTACAAAATACTCTACAATAAGACCATAATTTTTGATTTGACAGGTATTAGTAACTGAATATTTATCAAAATAATAAAGGACTGGAA
>BDUI01000788.1:77212-145270 GCA_002335545.1 Apodemus speciosus
GTTGGGTGGAGAGGCATATACGTGGAGGCAGGGGGAAGGAGGAGGGGAGGGATTGGGGGTGTTTGGGGAGGGGGGAAATCGGGAAAGGTTTTACCATTGGCAATGTAAATGAAGACAATATTCAATAATAAAAAAAAAGCACATTCTACACAGAATGCTGACAGGAATGCCACTCGTGAGGCTCTAAATAGTTTCACAATTCATAAACCTTTTAAGCTCTGTTATTCCCATGGCCTAGGAAAATATCCAATGTATAATTCCTTAAACATTACATTCTTCCTTTGGGACCTGCCTGAGGGACATGTGGTTCATATGTGCTCGCCCTCTGGAATCCCCCTTTCAGGTAGAGACCCAATACATATCACTATCCCTATCTATCCCTCACCAAAAGCCCTATCTCCCCAATCCTAGAGTCTGGACTCTCACTACCCACCCTGCCCCACTCCATGTCTACTTCACTCATCCCTCTGCCCACACATGGCCCTTTCTCTAGACACACCCTAGAACCATGCCATAATTCCACTCATCCTTGTATCCTGTAGACTGTCCCTCTCTAGGAAGAGGAACTAAATCCACAAAAGTATTCCACATGCCCTCATGACACATGACCCGTGCCTGCCTTCTGAACCTTTATAACATCTCCCTTTTTAGGTAGGAAGGCCTAAATCACATTGTTAACCCCATCCAGCCCTGCACAGCACCCTCATATTCCTATCTCCAGGCAGGGAATCTAGAACCCTTTCACTAATTGAGCCTATACCATGCAGACTCCACCCTCCCCTGCTGTCCACACAGAGCTCTTCTCTAGCTAGACAATAGATTCACACCACCAACTCTGCCTATTCTCAAGATCTGAGGACCTCCCTTCTCTAGGAAATTCACTAGATGTGTGCCTGAAACTCTGTACACCCCATGATCTGCTAGAAGAACATATGTCTTATGTGTCTTCTACCACCCCTTTGCCTCTCCTCTTCAGGTAGGGATCCTAGCCTTGAACTGACAACTCTACTAGCACCCTGTGCCTGAAGGAAAGTTCTGACTACATCCTGGACTTCTCAAGACTGGCTATGAAAATCTTTTTGATTTATAGAAGGTCTCTGCCTGGGCTAAGATGTTCTGACACAACCAGGATCACAAGAGGGACTCCCTTAAAGAAATACAGAACACAGAGAAACAGGTACAAGCCCTTAAAGAGGAAACACAAAAATCCCCTATAAAATTACAGGAAAACACAACCAAACAAGTGAAGGAATTGAACAAAATCATCCAAGATTTAAAAATGAAAATAGAAACAATAAAAAAAAATCACAAAGGGAGACAACACTGGAGATAGAAAACCTAGGAAAGAGATCAGGAGTCATAGATGCACACATCACCAACAGAACACAAGAGATAGGATAGAGAATCTTAGGTGCAGAAGATACCATAGGAAACATTGACACAACAGTCAAAGAAAATGCAAAAGGCAAAAAGCTTCTAATCCAAAAACATCCAGGAAATACAGGACACAATGAAAAGACCAAGCCTAAGGATAATAGGTATAGAAGAAAGCCAAGATTCCCAACTTAAAGGGCCAATAAACATCTTCAATAAAATGATAGTAGAAAACTTTCCTAACCTAAGGAAAGGGATGCCTATGAACATACAAGAAACCTACAGAATTCCAAATAGACTGGACTAGAAAAGAAATTCCTTCTGTTACATAATAATCAAAACATCAAATGCACAAAACAATGAGTATTAAAAGCAGTAAGGGAAAAAGGTCAAGTAACATATAAAGACAGACCTATCAGAATTACCAGGCTTCTCAACAGAGACCAAGAAAGCTAGAAGATCCTGGGCAGATGTCATACAGACCCTAAGAAAACCCAAATGTCAGCCCTGACTTCTATACCCAGCAAAACTAAATTACCATAGATGGAGAAAACAAGATATCCTGTGACAAAACCAAATTTATACAATATCTCTCCACAAATTCAGCCCTACGAAGGATCACAGATGGAAAGCTCTGATATAATGAGGGAAACTACACCCTAGAAAAAGAAAGTAATCTTTCAAAACCCCCCAAAGAGGATAGCCACACAAATATAATTCCACCTCTAACAACAAAAATAACAGGAAGCAACAATCACTTTCCTTAATATCTCTTAACATCAATGGACTCAATTCCCCAATAAAAAGACACAGACTAAGACTGGATATGTATGCATTCTGCTGCATACAGAAAACACACCTCAGGGACAAAGACAGACACTACCTCATAGTAAAAGGTTGGAAAAAAATTTTTCCAAGCAAATGGTCCCAAGAATAAGCTGGAGTAGCCATTCTGATATTGCAAAAAACAACTTTCAACCAAAAGCTATCAAAAAAGGAAAGGAAAAACATTTCATACTCATCGAGGGAAAAATCTACCAAGATGAACTCTCAATTATGAACACCTATGCTCCAAATGCAAGGGCACCCATATTCATAAAAGAAACTTTACTAAAGCGCAAAGCACACATTGCATATCACATAACAAYAGTGGGGGACTTCAACACTCCAATCTTAACAATGGTCAGATCATGGAAACAGAAAGTAAATAGAGACACAGTTAAACTAACAGAAGTTATGAACCAAATGGATTTAAAAGATATCTATATGACATTTCATTGTAAAACAAAAGAATATACTTTTGTCTCAGCACCTCATGATACCCTCTCCAAAACTGGCCATTTAATCAGTCACAAAACAAGCCTCAACAGATACAGGAATATTGACATAACCCTATACATCCTATCAGATTACTACAGACTAAGGCTAGTCTTCAATAACATCAAAAACAATAGAAAACCCATATACACAAGGAAGCTGAACAACACTTTACTCAATGATACCTTGGTCAAGGAAGAAATAAAGAAAGAAAGACTTTTTAGAATTTAATGAAAATGAAGGCACAACATACCCAAACATATGGAACACAATTTAAGCAGTGCTAAGAGGAAAACTCACAGCTCTAAATGCCTCCAAAAAGACACTGGAGACAGCGTACTCTTAGCAGCTTGACAGCACATCTGAAAGCTCTAGAACAAAAAGAAGCAAATACACACAAAAGAAGTAGATGGCAGGAAATAATCAAACTCAGGGCTGTAATCAACGAAGTAGAAATAAAAAGAACAATTCAAAGAAATCAACAAAACCAGGAGCTGGTTGTTTGAGAAAATAGACAACGTAGATAAACCCTTAGCCAGACAAAATGAGAGGGCACAGAGATAGTATCCAAATCAACAAAATCAGGAATGAAAAAGTAGACATGACAACAGAAACTGAGGAAATTCAAAAAAGCATCTGAACCTACTACAAAAGTCCATATTCAACAAAATTGGAAAATCTGGATGAAATGGATGACTTTCTAGACATATACCAGGTACCAAAGTCAAATCAGAATCAGATAAACCATGTAAACAGTCCCATAACCTCTGAAGAAATAGAAGCAGCTATTAAAAGTCTCCCAGCCCCCACCCCCAAAAAGCTCAGGGCCAGACGGGTTTAGTGCAAACCTTCAAAGAAGACCTAATATCAATATTCTTCAAACTATTCCACAAAAATAGAAACGGAAGGAACACTACCCAACTCATTGTATAAAGCCACAATTATATTCATACCAAAACCTCATAAAGACCCAACAAAGAAAGAGAGCTTCAGACCAATTTCCCTTATGAATATGGATGCAAAAATACTCAATAAAATTCTCACAAACTGAATCAAACAAAATGATCAAGCATCATAACCAAATAGATTTTATCCCCGGGATGCAGGGATGATTCAGTATTAGGAAATCCATCAATGTAATCCACTATATAAACAAACTCAAAGGGAAAAAAAAATGATCATCTCATTAGATGCTGAGAAAGCATTTGACAAAATTCAACACTCCCTCATGGTAAAGATCTTGGAAAGATCAGGAATGCCACTAAAATCAGGACAAGGCTGCCCACTCTCTCCCTACCTGTCCAATATAGTACTCGAAGTCCTAGCCAGAACAATTAGACAACAAAAGGAAGAGAAAGGCATGCAAATTGGAAAGAAAGAAGTCAAAATATTACTATTCACAGATGATGTGATAGTATACTTAAGTGACTCCAAAAATTCCACCAGAGAATTCCTAAAGCTGATAAACTACTTCAGCAAAGTACCTCGATATAAAATTAACTCAAATCAGTAGCCTTCCTCCACTCAAAACATAAACAGGTTGAGAAAGAAATTAGGGAAGCCACACCCTTCACAATAGTCACAAATAATATAAAATACCTTGGTGTGACTCTAACCAAGCAAGTGAAAGATCTGTATGACAAGAACTTCAAGTCTCTGAGGAAAGAAATCGAAGATCTCAGGAGATGGAAAGATCTCCCATGTTTATGGAATAGCAGGATAAATATAGTAAAACATGGCCATCTTGACGAAAGCAATCTTCAGATTCAATGCAATCCATATCAAAATTCCAATTCAATTCTTTATAGAGTTAGAAAGAGCAATCTGCAAATTCATTTTGAATAACAAAAAACCCAGGATAGCAAAAACTATTCTCAATAATAAAAGAACTTCTGGGTGAATCACCTTCCCTGACATCAGGCTGCATTATAAAACAATAGTGATAAAAATTATGGTATTGGTACAGAGACAGACAGGTAGATCAATGGAATAGATTGAAGACACAGAAATGAAATCATACACCTATGGTCACTTGATCTTTGACAAAGGAGGTAAAACTTTCCAGTAGAAAAAAGACAGCATTCCGATCCTGCACTGCCCGCCACCGCAGCCTGCTTCGCTGTTGCTTGGACTGGACAAACGGACCAGGTACCCGAGTTATCCTGAGTTTAAGATCTCTGGGGACTCAAACAGCCAGGCAGTAATCTGAGCTCAGGAGCTAAGCAGAACAGCGGTTCCTGTGGCCCAGCCAGGCGTGGGTTCTGTGCCCTTGGGGGATCCTGCACTCCCCGCTGCCATCTTTGCCACTGCTGGTTCTCAGCAAGCTGACTCAGGTACCTGAGATATCCCGAGTTTAAGATCTCTGGGGACTCAAGTCACCAGACAGCAATCTGCGCTCAAGAGCTAAGCAGAGCAGCAGTCCCTGCTGGCCAGCCAGGTGTAGGTTCTGAGCCCTGCGGGGGATCCTGCACTGCCCGCCACCGCAGCCTGCTTCACTGTTGCTTGGACTGGACAAACGGACCAGGTACCGAGTTATCCCAAGTTTAAGATCTCTGGGGACTCAAGCAGCCAGGCAGCAATCTGCGCTCAGGAGCTAAGCAGAGCAGCAGTCCATGCTGGCCAGCCAGGTGTAGGTTCTGGGCCCTGCAAAGGCCGCCATCTTGCCTCAGATCAGAGCTGCTGGCAGTTGCCGACCTGCGTGGCCACCAACTTACTTGGCGATCTGTGCTGGCTGTGCCTGGATTACAGCAGAAGCAGCCACCTTCCCTCGGGGCACCTCAGACAGCTAACCAGACAGAGCCCTGTGGACTGAGAACACCACCATCTAGGTTCCAGCAGTCCAACAAGGGAAGCTCTACTCCTGCAGGGAATCCCATGGTTAGACAGAGCCCCGAGTCCCACCACCATCTTGCAGCTGGTGGCCTGACCAGGTCACCACAGAAAATCAAAAGAGGAGCCCAGGTCACCATGAAGATCTAACAGATGAGCCCAGATCTGTGGAAAAAAAGATCTGATTCNTGTGGAAAAAAAGATCTGATTCTTAAGAGCTGGCATCTAGGCAGGCCAGGAGGAGACAGTGGGAGGCCAACTGCATACCCAGCAGCAAGCAGCGATGAGTCTCAGGCCCGGCCCAGCAGAGCTGAGGAGATAATTTGGAGCCCAGTAGCTTAAACGGTCCAGCATCCACCTCAGGAACACAGTCACCCTCTGTGACAGCAGCAACTAAAGCCAGGCTCACAAGAGCTTCAAACACCAACCAGTAACAACCACACCAACTAACTCCAGAGATAAACAGATGGCAAAAGACAACATTCCAACAAATGGTGCTGGTTAAACTGGCGGTCAAGATGTAGAAGAATGCAAATCAATCCATTCTTATCTCCTTGTGCAAACTCAAATCCAAGTGGATCAAGGACCTCCACACAAAACCAGATACACTGAAACTAATGGAAGAGAAAGTGTGAAAAGCCTTAACAAATTGGCACAGGGGAAAATTTCCTGAACAGAGCACAAATGGCTTATGTTCTAAGATCAACAATAGACAAATGGCACCTCATAAAATTGCAGTTTCTGTAAGGCAAAGGACACTGTCAGTCAGTAGGACAAAAGGGCAACCAACAGATTGGGAAAAATCTTTACTACTAAATCTTTACTACTAATCCTACAACTGATAGAGGGATAATACCCAATACATACAAAGAACTCAAGAAGTTAGACTCCAGAAAATCAAATAACCCTATTACAAAGTGGGCACAGAGCTAAACAGAGAATACCCAAGTGAGGAATATCAAATGGCAGAGAAGCACCAAAAGAAATGTTCAATATCCTTAGTCATCAGGGAAATGCAAATCAAAACAACCCTGAGATTCCACCTCACACCACTCAGAATGGCTAAGATCAAAAACTCAGGTGACAGCAGATGCTGGGTGAGGATGTGGAGAAAGAGGAACACTCCTCCATTGCTAGTGGGATTGCAAGCTGGTACAGTCACTCTGGAAATAAGCCTGGAGGTTCCTCAGAAAATTGACATAGTACTACCTGAGGACCCAGCGATTCCACTCCTGGGCATATACCCAAAAGATACTCCAGTATATAACAAGGATACATGCTCTTCTACGTTCATAGCAGCCCTATTTAGAATATCCAGAAGCTGGAAACTATCCAGATGTCCTTCAACAGAGGAACGGATACAGAAAATGTGGTACATTTACACAATGGAGTACTGCTCAGCTATTAAAAACAATGACTTCATGAAATTCGTAGGCAAATGGATGGAACTAGAAAATATCATCCTGATTGAGGCAACCCAGGCACAAAAAACATACATGGTATGMACTCACTGAGAAATGGATATTAGCCCCAAAGCTTGGAATACCCAAGATACAATTCATAGACCACATGAAGCTCAAGAAGAAGGTAGACCAAAGTGTAGATGTTTCTGTCCTATTTAGAAGGGGGAACAAAATACTCAAGGGAAGAAATATGGAGACAAAGTGTGGAATGGGGACTGAAGGAAAGGCCATCCAGAAACTGCCCCACCTGGGTCTCCATCCTATATATAAACACCAAACGCAGAAACTATGTGGCTGCCAAGAAGTACTTGCTGACAGGAGCCTGATATACCTGTGTCCTGAGAGGTCGGCCAGAGCCTTGCAACCAACCATTGGACTGAACATGGGGTCCCCAGTGGAGGAGTTAGAGAAAGGACTGAAGGAGCTGAAGGGGTTTGCAACCCCATAGAAAGAAAATATTAACCAACCAGACACTCCACCCACCCCCTGAGCTTCCAGGGACTAAACCACCAACCATAGAGTACACATGGATGAACCCATGGCTCTGGTCTCATAAGTAGCAGAGTATGGCCTTTTTGGACATCAATGGGAGGAGAGGCCCTTAGTCCTGGGAAGGCTCGATACCCCAGTTTAGGGGAATGCTAGGGTGGGGAGACCAGTGGTTGGTTGGGGGAGCAGGCAGATGGAGGATGGGATATGGGGCTTATGAGGGGATAGAACTGGGAAATGGGATAACATTTGAAATGCAAATAAATAAAATATCCAATAAAAGAAAAAGAATTAGAAAAAAAGAAACATAACTTAGCTCAAGCTAGGATCAGAATACTTCTAATACTCCATTCAAACCTCAACATTGCTTTTCCAAAGAGTGAACCGTAAGCCCCATATAGCGAATCAACCAGACAAATTGGGGCAACAGGAAACAGAGCTTCAAACATACACTCAACAAAATAAAGATAACATTTCCATACCACGAAACAGTACTGATGACTTAACTCAAGATGCCTAGCTCCTCTCATACATACACAAACATGAGAAAACAAACAAGTCTCCACCAAGAATTAGTACTCCCATAGTAATATCCCCTGAGACAAGTAATTAGCAGAAGACAATGGCTTTGGAATAGCAATAATAAATATGAAAGAAGAACTCGAAGTGAATGCGAATAAATGCTAGAATGAAGACAACGAAAATACAATCATGTGAATGAAATTAATTCAGCATGTGAAAATATAAAGAAATATGGTCTTTGAAGAAAAGCCAGAATGAAATGAAACTTGGAAAATTCAGGAATCTAAAAGTCAAACAAATAAACACAACTCAGAAGCCTTATCAATAGATTGGATCAAGTGGAACTACCAGGCCCCAAAGGCAGAGGAATTGGCTCACTCAGGTAAAGACAGTGTCAGAACAAAGCAAAGCAAACAAAGCCAACAGCAGCAGACGAAGAAGAGGAGCACATGCCCGAGGTCTGGAGATATATAAACAAAATGTCAAACCCATGAATAACAGTTATAGCAGAAGGAGAAGAAACCCTCATCAACAAGATCAAATGAAAATTTCCCTAAGAGTAAAGACATGTTCATCAAGATCCAAGAAGCAGACATAAAACCACAGAAATTCCCTGTGTCATGCAATAGTCTAAAAGCACTAATGTACAAAGCAAACAAGCAAACAAACAAACAAACAAACAAACAAAGGATATTGAAAGCTGCAAGAGAAAAAAAGCAACTCACATACAAGGGTAAGTCTATCAGAATCGGCATAGATTTTTCATTGTAGACATTGAAAACCAGAAGAAAATAGACTGAAGTTTTACAAATTATAAAATACCACAGATACCAGCACAGAATATTATGCCTAGTAAAACTATCAGTCAGCCATAATAGGAGAAAGGAAATTTTATATGATTAAAAACAGACATAAGGCATTTATGACCACTAAGCTACCTTTACAGAAGGCATTGGAGATCTCTGAGTTCAAGGTCAGCCTGGGACAAAAAGTCCCAGATCCAGGCATGGTGGCATACACCTTTAATCTGGGCYATACCTTTTGCTGGAGACCTACATAAGGACCTTGGAAGAAGGAAGATTTGCTCTTCTTTGATGCTTGCATTTACTTGCTAGCACACCTATTGGAATCTACTTCTACAGAAGACCAGCTGAAACAACTAGCCTTGTAGGACTGAGCAACTACTAGATTCTTGGACTTCCCATTCACAGCTGATCATTGTTGGGGAGTTGGACTACAGATTGCAAGTCATCATAATAAATTCCCTCAATATAGAAAAAATATTCCATGTGTTCCATGATTCTAGAAAACCCTGTCTAATATACTTCCTTTCAGATAACATGCCATCTTTTCTCTTTGAGCAGCCTTTCAGCCCACTCATACAAACAGCGCCCCTCTAGTCATTTCCTAGTAATAGTTATAGACTTGGTATATCTTATGCACACATATATTTTGACATTATCCTATCTGTGTGTGCATGTATACTTAGCATATGTTTGAGCTTTTCCAGCCTAGCCCTGCAAAAATGCTTCATGTGGGGCTGGAGAGATGGTTCAGCGTTTAAGAGCACTGACTGTTTTTTCCAGAAGTCCTGAGTTCAATTCCCAGAAATCACATGGTGGCTCACAACAATCTGTAATGAGGATCTGATGTCCTCTTCTGGTGTGTCTGAAGACAGTGACAGTGTACTCACATACATGAAATAAATAARTCTTTTTTTAAAAAATGCTTTATGTATTATGTTACAGGCAAAGAAAAAAATATTTCCAGAATAAAAACCAAACACAGAAAAAATACTCTTGGAGATTGCATCTTAGCACACTGTTATTCTAAATATGTCTAAAAAGTATTTTCAAAAAGGAACAAGGCAAAGATGGCTTAGACTTAACATTTACTAGAATTTTCAATAAGAGTAGATCTCTAAGCTATTCTGGCAAGTGCTTTTCCACAGTGCAAGAACTAACAGCAGCTCTCACTTACTGAGAAAACTGACTGTAGTCCTTTCCTAATACAAAGTCTTGCTCCAAAACAAGAAAGCAAGTTGTAACAATAGATTAGTTAGAGAACAAATGTTTTCAATTTTCTTAAGAGTCTAAAACAACTCTGTTATCTCTCAGTTAAACAAACCTATCACCAGGCTCCACTCAGCAAGATATTAATAACTACCTAGGGGAAGTTGAGGGGAATTGCTTTGAAAGCCTGGGGGTGGGGGGAATCCCAAAAGGTGTAGTTGCTTTTACAGCTGTGTGTTTTTGTTTTGTTTTAAGGCAGAGATTTGAGGAACTGGGTGGTTTGATAAGACACTGAACTGCAAAGGTAATATTTCTCAGCTCTGGCTGGGTCATCAGCGCCAGTTGAGGACAACTCCTAGGCTTAAGCGGAGCCTTGGCAATGGATACAGGATCATCAGAGGACACACGGGGGCAGCTGGCCCCTGGAGGAGGCCAAGCCTACAGTGAAGGGCTAGCAGAGAAGAGCTGCAGAAGCCACAGTAGGAATGTTGCTCGTTCTGGACCTCTGCCTTTTACAGTCTGCTGTAAAGGCAGAGGCTATGGCCACATTACCTGGCTTCCACACCTAAAGTCATGGAGAGGCCAGTGGTCAACTGTAACAAAGACCAAAGGCTTTAGAATCATACACAGCATGTCTTTGGGTGTTCCCAAAGGCTACTGTTGTTCTAGTTGGGGCAGAGACCCAGCAATGTACAGAAACAGAGCTTTCTTTAGATCGAAGTGGACTTTCAAATGCTGGTGATAGATGAGCCCTTTCCTAGGACTCTCCAGGAAGGGATAAGACACAAAGCAGAGGAGTTAATACTGGGCATTTACTGAGATGAGACCAAGAGTTGACCTGCATTCAACTGACAAGTTCAAACCTTGGGATTCCTATCCAATTACTAACCATGCCTGATCTTGCTTAGCTTCTGAGATAATGCACATTAGGGAAGGCATGACCATAGATACATTTAAACCCTCGAACTGCCTTTAGTGGGAACAGAACTTCACAACAAGGTTTCTGCACACATGAACATGTACTTACTCTGTGGGTATGACAGGGAACACATGGCTCTTACAAACCCACACTGACTGCACTGCTATAAAATCTTGTGAATCATAATTCAAACCTACTTCTCTTGGATGCTGCTTTGCTGTGAGCCTTCCGGGAGCCCATCACCTCCAAAGAGACAAGGATGGCTTACAGGAGCAGGGACAGGTAGAGAAGGGGAGTAGAGCGACACAAAATGTGCTGTTTCCCATGACAGGTCTGAGTGAGAATGATATTTAAATCCCAAGTTCACTTCCCCCAGAAGTGTTCCTTGGTAAGAGCCCCAGGATTAAAGGTTCCTAATGCCAATCACCACATGACTATCAGGTCTGAGGATGCAGCAGCAGTCACTAGGGGGTCTCCCTTCTCACCAGTATATTTGGGTAACACTGTGTACACTGTCCTTGCAACAGCAACTGAGCATGTGGCATCACTCTGGCCAGTGAATGTTGAAGAAGTTTGTAGGTGGAGCTCCTGGGGAAGCTCCTCACGGGGAACTGGCTCCATTTTTGCCTTCTGGGTCTTTGCTCTTCCTTGCTGTGTGCCTAAAACACGATCAGGAGCTCCCCAAGCCATCTTGCACACATGTGAGTGAAGAGCCAGGCCTGGGGAAAGCCTACCACTGGCCTGCTTTTACTTGAGGGAAAAATGAGCTGATTTATCTCCTCACCTCTCTACTCACAGCTTCATTATGTTGGATTAGTTTCTGAGGGGTGTGGTAATAAAGTACTTCAAACATAGGGATGGAGCACACTAGAATTGCACTCTGTCACAGGGCTAGAAGCTGTAGTCCTAAGTGAAGATGTTGGTATGGCAGGTTTCTATGATGGCTGTAGAGAAGAATTCTTTCTAGCTTCAGGCACTAGTCAACAGTTCTTGCCTTTTTTTGATGGGGGAGTGGGTACTTAGAGTGATCTACTACCATGGTCAACAAAGCACTCTCCCTGTGTGCAGTGCTCACTGAGTTGGTGCCTATACTAATCTAGTAAAGTCTCTCATTTGATTATGTCAGTAAAGCCACAAGTAAGGTCACATTACATGTTCCAGTGACATGAAGATCTGAGGTAATATTCTGCCCAGCACTGTAGCCACAGCTGCCTGTCACACTGGATGAAAATCATTTGGTTTCTTCAAAAAGTTCCCATCTCTGCTTCAAGTTCAGTATGGTATCCTGTCCAGGGGAGAACAACACATTCGAGCCGCATCCAGTACAGAATGACAGGCAGGGAGATATGAGCAAGGCCAGAGCTTGGCTTTACTAGCAGGGGTAAGGGGCCAAGGATCACTTTTTAGCATCTGATGGAAATCTACATCATATATAAATATTCACTCAACTTCAGGAATAATTTTACTCAGCTGACTTGGCTCACTTTAAGAATCTCAGGGTAAAGACATTAAAATGATAATGAAGGTGTCTATTTAAAAGGCTATTAGATGTTTTGGTTGCAAAGTTAAGCTGTCATTACTCTATCTCCTAACCAGTGACTTCCTAACAACACACAGGATTCTTGAGCTATGCCTACATGAAAACACAAAAACCAAGTCTTTTCATGACTTAGGGTACTAAAGGGAGAAATGGGGTGGGGTGTTTAAATGTCCATTAAATGTACATCTCTCTCCATGACAAAAGACAAAACACATTGTAGTATAAAGGTAATTTGTGTGTGTGTGTGTGTGTGTGTGTGTGTGTGTGTGTAGATGAAAGATGGTTATTCTTGATATTGCAATCTTAAATAATATATATTACATTTGCATTGAAACTAAAGGGAAATACCATATTACTAGATTTTTCTTTCCTGTAGAAGTTACTACTAAAACATAATCCATGTAACCATCTCATGGGGTAACTTCACTTTTTGAGTGAACTCTCAGTGCAACACAAGTAGACCTGTGGGCTGGAGAGCACCAGGGCTGTTCTCCCAGAACTTCAGCTCCCAGCACACATGGCGGCTCGCAACCCTCTGTAATCCCAGCCCTTAGGAAGCAGACACTCTCTTCTGCCTCCTTGAGTCCTGTACGTTATGGTGATATGCTTACATGGAGTCAAAACACCATATATACAAAATAAATTTAAAAACCTACTTTTAATCCTGAGGATAATGGAAATGGAATACAAACTATGCTGATTTCTCCAATGCTCCAGATTTGTTGTAAATGATGGAATGAAGGCATTTTCATCTCTACATTTTAAATGGCTGGTACAAAGGTAACAGAGGCCCTTTCAAGGAAAGGGTGGAAAGCAGACATCTGTCTGTCTTAGAGGAATAGCTGGCAGGGTGCTGAAGTTCTTCATGTTTGGAGGCAGTAGAGATAGTGAACTCCTCACCAGGTAAATTACCAGGCAGCACCTAACTGGTTAGGATACCTTGTAGACACTTTCAACATCTAAATGAAAACCATCTTCCTATTGCCAGAAATGGAGTCCGACTCAGACCTGGCATATGACCGTGAAAACATATTTTTGCTCCTGATCTCTATGTTAAGGCTATACCCTTGTCCCCCACCACAGTCTACATTTGATTAGAATCTTAATTCTCTTTTGTACCCGTTTCCTGAGCTACTTCTTCCAGAGCCCACATTTCCATTAGCAAGCAGGTACTTAGTAAATACTGGCTGTGAGCATTAGTTCACCTCCCAAGGAATAGCTGTGGTAAGGCCATTTCCCAGATATGGAAGGGAAGGGACTAAGTGAGAAGCAGCAGAAGAATGTGAGGGACACAGCATTTCGTGATGCCTACTGAGGTGAATGACTGACTGGGTGTTCTTCTTGCCAGCTATGGTACAATAAACCCCTTTGTAACTAAGAATGCTATATACTGCATTTAATTCTGGTGAGCAGAAACTTGTATAAAATCACCTAACAATCCCCTTGAAAATGCAAGTCTTTAGAAAGTAAACTGCACACTGCACAGAAAATATGATCAAGAATTCTATTTTGCATTCATCTGTCATAATAGCTGGAGATCCTAAACATAGCAACTAGAAGAGGAACATTACTTATTTAAATGCTTGGGTATGACTACTCAAATATGTATACTACACTAAGTCTTCATGCTAAAAGACAATGCATTGTCATGATAGGTTAAGCTAAAACAAACAAATAAAACAAAGCAGATAGATGTGTGTGCATGTGCACTCACAGAAAGGCACTTGTAGAAGAAGGCAGACTTGACTGCACCTCCTTGTAGGCTCCTGGACTGGCAGGGCTGCCACACACTGGCAGTGCTAAGACAGGGAGCTGAGCTATGACACGACATGGCCTATTATTTCCTCCCAGAGGGAGATGGATGGAGTTGGAGCGTCAGACATCAAAATGCTGTCTCTATGAACTCAGAGTAAGATTAATAAAAATGAA
Source organism: Apodemus speciosus (assembly GCA_002335545.1). Classification (NCBI taxonomy): domain Eukaryota; kingdom Metazoa; phylum Chordata; class Mammalia; order Rodentia; family Muridae; genus Apodemus; species Apodemus speciosus. Next base: position 91,607 of record BDUI01000788.1, read on the forward strand.
AGATTTGAATAAATTTTCATAGACATCTTTTGAATATTGTGTTTATAAATTATCAGGAAATAAAATTTATAAAAGTTATAATAGAGGCAAGTATAATGAATTTTAACACTGACCTTAGCAACAAATTCTAGCATAAATATTATGATGAGCAAAATCAGTAATGGTGTGTGCCTCAAAGAGTGGAAGATCTGAAGGAGCCACTGAATTGAGAGACCCAGGTCCAGGAAGGGCTTGGGCTGGACTCCAGCTTTCTTTAACCTTGGTTTCCTCACCTGGGAAAACATAGGACATCTGGGGTAGTTCCAGGGCACTTATATGTTTTAATATTCTTTAAAAAAATTTGTGTGTGTTTATGCAAAAAGTGTTGGATGATGTGCACCCTGTGATGTGGGTGCTGGGGACTGAATGCTAGTTCTTTGCAAAAGCAAAAGTGTCTTTAACTGCTGAGCCATTGCTCCAGCTACAAGCAACTTTATTGTTCTCTGATGCTATTAGCTGCTGCACTCTCAGCAAGAGCAGAGGAAGGCAATTCCTTTACATCATTGCATAGGATCCTTGCATTGCAAGTGTGACATGCCTGCATAAAGGCAGCCTGTGACTGGAAAAGAGGCCCTACTTCCCAAACAATCTAGTGGAGGCATGCCAGTTTGGAGCTGCCTGCTCGGCACGGGGAATCCACAGAGGAGGCAGTGAGGCATACTGGAACAGTAACCGCACAGCCCAGCTCCTTAAGACCACACAGTTCAGACTGCTCTTCATGTGCACATATATGTGAAATTCAGCAATTTCTAAAATACCTCAAGCTCAGCCATGGAGGTTAATATTGTCAATAGCTTGTCAGGGTGGTGAGCAGGGGGGTAACTATAGCAACAGAATAATGAACATGTAAAAATAGTCTGAAATTGGCAGGGAAAGTTTAGATCTAATAAAACTATTTTCAATTCTAAATCCTTGCATTTTTACATGGAATTAATAAAATTAGGACTCTGACAAAACAAATCCTCCCTCAGTTCTGAGCTCCAGACCAGGAGCAGATGAGCCAGCCTGCCAGTCGTTTGAACAAACATTACTATATAATTTTTCTTCAAAAAGCTTTTTCTTTATTTGTTCTGCTATCACTTATAAAACAGTCTTGATTAGCACTTGACATTTTAAGTCATTTATTGCACACATGATGAAAACAGAGAATAATAACGATTTCTCTTGAGAGGAATAGAACATCAAGAAAGCACTGAGCAGGAGCGAAGAATCCTGAGAAATAACTGGTATAATAACGCCTTCAGATAGCACGCACCTGGGCAGCCCGCAGCCCGCAGCCCGCACAGAGCCAAGGCTCAGCAGGCTCAGGCACCAAGTCATGATTAAGTTGTTCCTGTTCACAAACTACGGATAGGGCAAACATGTCGAATTCTGAAAATCTTTTGGAATCATTTGATAAATCAGTGTGTGTAAGGATATAATATTGGTCCCAAATCTTCAAGTTGTGGGGTCCTGGATAAGCCAGAACTAAGTGCTATGACTCTGAGCTTCCTGGACTCAAAGGGGAAAAAGGAAACGATCCGTTGAATATCTCATTTGAGTCATGTCCTCATTCTAGTGTTTAAAAATAAATTTTGGCAACAAAGTGGCAAGACTGATATTCTTATCTCATTTTACTGAGGCCACTCACAGGCAGGCAGGGCTAAGTGCCTTGCTCTCTTCAGTTCCATCCTCCACTCTCAGCAGTCCCTCCTGCATGCTCTGTACACAGGCTGACCTCCAAGGGCAGCCCACACTAAACTGTCCACACATTTTCAGTGACTTATATTTTCAAGCGTATAGATTAGGTTCCTCAGAAAGTCCTCTTACAATCTTTCTTTCAGCCAAGCAATTGCTGTAAATGATTATTTTTATGTCAAATACATTCTGCTACCTGCTTTTAAAACTTAATCCCTATGAATAAATAAAAACTAGTTTAATGGGGGAGGGTGGGTGGGGTGGCCGGGGGAGGGTCTGGAGAGATGGCTCAGTGGTTAAGAGCACTGACTGCTCTTCCAGAGGTCCTGAGTTCCCAGCAACCACATGGTGGCCCACAACCACCTGTAATGGGATCAGATGCCCTCTTCTGGTGTGTCTGAAGACAGCAGCAGTGTACTAACAAAATAAATAAATAAAAATTTAAAAAAACCTAGTTTAATCTTTATAGATTACATTGCTATAGCACAGCAAACATATTACTAATAAATATTTGAGTCATCCCAATTTTGATCTTTTAAACTAGAAATTTAAAAAGTCATCATATGCAAAGAATGCTAAAAAATAATTAAAATAATACTTGAATAAGTTAGACAAATCAAGAGCATCACCTGAATCAAATTTTTGTGTTTTATACAAATCTTCCTTTGGGTGAAATATCAACCATAACCAGAAGTAACTGCTCTTGCTTTGTACAGATGCTGAGATGCATCTATGGGGGATGGGAAGGGCAGTTCTTCCCAGCATCCTTCAACCCCACTTTGCGGCCATGCTATGTGTATGGAGAAGGAAACCTACAGCTCTGAGGAGTCTGTCTGCGAGGGAAATGGATGCACAGTACAAACCTAYCCCTGTAGGTAGCTGGACACTCATGGTGGCATGGGCTTTTCTCTCCTTCTGAATGAAGCCCCGCCCCTCCCCATGCCTCCAGAGTGCTCCCTCAGCACTGGTCAGAGAAGAGGCTGCTCTGGAATTCCAGGTTTTAGTGGAGCTGCCATGTATAGCAAACAACTGGGAAATTCCCTAAAAGGATTTCTTTCAAATTTTGGTAAATCTTTCTCCCAAGCACTTATTTGCTTAAAACCAAAATCCAAAATAATAAAAGCATCACTGACTCAAGTAGCCAAGAAACCGAAAATTMACAACCCTGATACTTTAAAATTAAATTATATTTAAACAACACGAATTAATCATCTAGCACACATTATTTCTGCATCAACTGTCTCATGAGTGCTTTATATTCTTTTGGGCATATGTGTGCTGTGCAAATGTGTGTGTGCATACTGTGCCACAGCGGACATAAAGGTCAGAAAGCAATGCTCCACTCTCAGTCCTGGCCTTTCTAACTTGAGTGAGACGGTCTTCCCAGCACATGGCAGGTCAACTAGCCCAGGAGCTTCTGGTGATTCCCCTGCCTCTGCATCCCATCACTCCAGGGATGTACCTTTGTGACTATGGAGGCTTGTGTTAATGTGCAACATTTTTTAAAGACCACAGTTCTGGGGATCCACAGGCAGGTTCCTAGGCTTGTGGGGGCCAGTGCTTTGCCCACTGAGCCACCTTCTCATCCCCACTGCTTCTTTGTTGTTTTTTTCCTTTTATTTCCTTTTTCTTTTTTTTCTTGGATATTTTCTTTTATATTTCAAATGTTATCCCCAGTTTTCCCCCAGAAACTCCCTATATCATCTGCCCTCCCCCTGCTTCTATGAGGGTGTTCACCCACCCCCACCCCCACCTCCTCACTCCCACATTCCCCTACACTGGGGAATTGAGCGTTCACAGGACCAAAGGCTTCTCCTCCCATTGATGACAGAAAAGGCCATCCTCTGCTACATATGCGGCTGGAGCCATGGGTCCCTCCATGTGTACTCCTTGGTTGGTGGTTTAGTCCCTGGGAGCTCTGGTGTGTGTCGGGGTCTGGTTTGTTGATACTGTTGTTCTTTCTACGGGGTTGCAAACCCCTTCAACTCCTTCAGTCCTTTCTCTAACTCCTCCATTGGGGACCCTGCGCTCAGTCCAATGGTTGGCTGAGAGCATCCCCCTCTGTATTTGTAAGGTTCTGGCAGAGCCTCTCAGGAGACTGTCATATCAGGCTCCTGTCAGCAAGCACTTCTCGGCATCCACAATAGTGCCTGGGTTTGGTGACTGTGTATGGGATGGATCCCCACTGCTTCTTTTTGATGCATTTCCAAGTATGATCACATTAAGAGAATGTAAGAGGCTTATACGCCTGGTCCCATATGCTTTCAAAGCGGTCATGAAGTACCAAGTACACATACGGTTTGGAAGGAGAGGAACCAGACACAGCCAGGCTGCTGATGTGGGTGTGGCAGACAGCAGCCTCTCTGCTGACCTGTAGATCTAGCAGGATCTTCTACTGCTTCTGCCTCTCCCTCATTTTCTCCAATAGAGGCTTGAGAGGAGAAGATGACTTAGAATGGAGCAGGCCCTGGCCAGTTGCTTCAGGAGACAACATAGACTGGTATCTTCCATATCTTAAGACAATATTTATTACTCATTTGAAGTCAATGTGGGTCAGGCCAATCCAAATGACAGTCATGTCGGTCACTCGTTATAAACTCATGACCTCACAGGCTTAAGAGGCTGCTTGATAGGGTCTGAAGGTGGAAAATCCATCACCAGGGCCGATTCCGAGGATGGGTTGGTTACACTGGATCCACTGCTGGTGGGAGGAGGCCTTGGAGGACACACTCTGGTTTCCTCTCAGAGATGAGCATGCTTGTGTGTGCGCATGTACGTGTGTGTGTGTGTGTGTGTGTGTGTGTGTGTGTGTGTGTATGTCTGTGTGTCCTGAGTTCTTATAGTGGCTGGTGCTGAGATACTGCCTATGGGCTGAGAACAAGCAACACTATCCACACAGAGGCTTCTGCAGAGCACATACTTACTGCAGTAACACAAAGTACCTCAGCAGACCAACTTAAATATGGGACCTTCACAAACGGTAATGCCAGAAGATCTCTTGATGTAGCACATTTATGACTCACGTAATCTGAACTTGTCATTAGGACATTTCTATTTTATAAGTTCCTGCAGTTATGATGGATAACTAATAAACTAGAGAAAGCATTATCAAATTAGGAACTGTATTAGTGCTTGCAGACTGGTGGCCTAAGCAATGTATCTGACTGATTTTAAGAGCTCAGCCTTTTTGTTTGCTGGAGACAGACATCTCCACGGCAGCATTGCAGTTAGGAGGCAAAGCCTCCATTTGTTTTCCTTTGGTTTGAATTCCTCCTCTGCTTCTCTGTGATGGATCTCAGGACAGTTGACTCCCTGTCCTTGTTTCTGCATCAGTACAATGTAGGTAGCAACAGTTCCTCCACCACAGGGGTTATGTGAGAAATGAAGGACAGGATTCASTCAGAAAGAGCTGACTGTGGGCCTAGCACACAGCAGTGCCACTGTTACTACTCTGATCAATGTTCTTTCAAGGGACAATGCAGTTCACCTACCTAGATGCATGTCCATGACCTTTGCACAGTACTTGCACATGGCTTCCAGGTCATTCAGCTGTCCTTGTAGGAAGGAGATCTGGGCTTCTAATTCTTCCTCCTTAAACCAAAGAGAGAAAAATTAAAAAAAAAAAACCCTGAAGTACTTACTGCATGTGATTTTAAGCTTTTTTTCCTTCTCTTATTTTTAATATTATTATTGAATTATTATTTATTTTTGAGATGGGGATTTACTTTGTAGCCCTGGCTAGCCAGGAACTTCTATGTAGACCAGACTGACTTTGAACTCATAGAGATCCACCTGCCTCTGAATCCTAAGTGCTAGCGCGCGCGCGCGCGCACACACACACACACACACACACACACACACACACGTATGTATGTATAAAAGGCCTACTATCACCATCATTAAAAAGTAAAAAAGAGACTTTAAAAAAACCTCAATGTGCAGGTGGGCAAAAGACCGACCTGCCGCCATGGCAGACTCGGAAGACATCCAGAGGCCACTACAATGTTCAAGTATGTGACAGACAATTGAGAGAGAGAGAGAGAGAGAGAGAGAGAGAGAGAGAGAGAGAGAGAGAGASAGAGAGAGAGGTGGAACAGTTTGAGCATTGTGAAGAGAGATGGAATTGGAGATGTGAGGATGTAGAGGTACAGCCTCATGTGAGGAGCCTGCCCAGCCACCCTAGGTCATGGTGAAGTCAGCTCATTGTCAAGCTGAGAGCCATGTCTGGGTCCATGGCCATGCAGCAGTAGGGATCTCTGTTGATGTCTATGCCTCATGTTACCTCTAAAGACCACAGCAGAGCTAGCCCTGGTGGCAGGGGCACAGGTGAGCTAGTTCTGAAGGCATGAACCAGGGAGAGCTGACCTTGCCCCATGTCAGCTGTAGCATGGGTGCTAGCCAAAGCAGTGCTACAGAGCTCCTGCTAATGGTGCGCGTTCTGGAGAGCTGGTTGGCTGATCAATTCAGCCACTGTTCCGGCCAAGATCCAGGGCTTTGACTTGGCCCACCCAACGTCTACCCCATCTATGAACTGCTGGTGTGTGTGAAAATATAGGATCTGCCAGTCCTGAAGATCCAAAGCTACAAGATCTCTAAGACACTGGGCAACAACAGGGTATTTGAGAGGAGTCCCAGTGAGGATCCAGTATTGATGGGTTAGCAAAGGCCAGAGGCCTTGAACCAGATCAATAAGAGTAATTGCAATGAACATTAACAATTAAAGATGTGTGGATGAAGGGAATACTGTGTGACACACTACAGCTTCCACAAGGACATGTTTCTAGTTTCTATTTTGTTTCATTTTTTAAAATTTTTATTCTTTACTTTCTTTTGTAGGGACCTCCCCACCTATACAATGAAAGAGGGGAGACACGAAGGGACAGGGAGATGCATGGGCTTGAGATGCATGATGCGAAACTCACAAAGAATCAACAAAAAGTTAAAACAAGCAAGCAAGCAAGCAAGCAAACAAACAGAATCTCAAGTACTCCTAATTGAATTCTATCTTTGGCTATCTGTAAACAGATAAATGTTGCATAAAATGTGCATAAAATACACACTTTATTTCATACAATATATTTTCATGTGTTCCTTCCCTCAGCCTCTCTTGGCTTTTTTCCACTTCCCTACTTACAAGTTTTATCCTCTCTCCTCTTTTTATTAAAAGCAGGCAAGCACACGAACAAACAAAACAAAAATCAAAAGGAAAAAAATGAAAAAACAGTAAGTCATAAATGCCTAAACAAGATGATACAGAAGCCCACAACAAAACATGGAGTTGGTTTTGTGTTGGCCAACTAATGTCTTTAAAAATACTGAGAATAAAAATTAAAATGGAAAACTGGGTTTCACTAGCCTATACTTCCTAGGCAATTTCTACACACACACACACACACACACACACACACACACACACACACACACACACGAAACCAAAGACTTCTGTTTGTCACAGAAACCTTATTATTGTCTAGACAATGATAATATCTTAAAATGTGAGCTATCCCAGCAGCTGGTTAGTAGCTATTCTTATGTTTCCTCCCTTGATATGAAGCTGGGGCATTTTGTTTGTTTGTTTTTAGAAAAAGGTACCCTGGGCTGAGTCATTAAATTGCAAAAAACAATCTAAGTAGAAGGAGAAAGAGGAGGAGGAAGAAGATAAAATCTTCAGTTTAAAGGAAAAATTAAACATGTAAGCAATTTCCTAGAGAAATTTGTAATATTTGGGAGTTTTTTTTTTCTCAGAGAAAGTGAATAATTCTTATAATTTGGGATTCTTTAGCCAACACAGTTAGAGTAGGAAAGCAAAGATGTGGTCAGGGCTGGCACAAGTGAGAACATGGGTTTTCAGTCTCAGATACCTTTGCTCTTATATAAAAGTTCTCTGTGCCATGAACAAAGAGGGAGAGAGAGGCCTCCTGAGGCATTGCTCTTCTTTTTAAAAGAGTAATTATAATTTGACTGGTTGGGTGGAAATTATAGTTGAAAAGGTCCCCTGTAGGTGTACTGCATTTTGAAGACACATGCATGTAGCACTGAAAAGTACAGATTTGAACTGCAACCTCAAGATGTCTTAGCAATATGCACTGAAATGTTTGACACAAAGCCAGACAGCAATGTTCAAAAAGTGAACTGCGAAATGACTACTGTAGGATACACAAGCACTTCCCATGTTCTTTATGTCTCCTATGAAGTTCAACAGCTCCTCCTGCTCTCCAAGAAGGATAAAGAGCACCAGAAGCTCAACCAAAGGATGCTAATGGGGATAGGCAGAGTTACCTATCCAACTCCAACTAGGCACCAGGGTGAAAAATGATGGGCTGTTTCAAGCCATTTTCTTCTCCCTTTCTCCATCCCTTTCCACATCTCTGTTCTGTAAGATAACTATGGCAATTAGAGAAGGCTACATTTTTTGGTCTGTAAGAGATGGCACCATATATTCCTTCTCTTTGAAAGTGCATGTGTCTCACTAGCCTACAGGAAACCCTCTCCATGTCTTACATCTGTACTGGCCTCACTGCCTTCATTTGGAGACTTCAGAAAAGTCAAACTATGTCACATTGAGGGAAGTTTAAGAGACTTGGCAAATTCTGCTTTCCCTAGCAGAAGATCATCATGGTTATATATGAGGTTCAGGTTAGAGCATCCAGGAGAGAATCCTGGTGAAGGAATGGCTAGGAGAAGCAGTGGGACTCTAGACATGATAAAATGTTCAGGCCTCTTTTAGTCCATCATAGCTGTAGCCAGGTAGGAAAGAGACCCAGTTAATATTACTTGGAGCAAAGCACAGTCTAATGAACCCTGTCCAAGTTCCCAACTCACAGACTGAAGGCAATAACAGAGCCCTATGATGCTAGATTTTGAGCTGCCCCTTATGTATTGAAGATGGTTGAATGTGGGTCTGTTGTATGAGAGAAACTCAAGTTCTATTCCTGTCTTGTCACTGACAAGTCACATGGCCTTTGGCCATCTCCCTCTCCAGCCCTTGTGGACACTCCACCCTGTGGAGGATATAAACTCATATTTTGTTCCCAAGGCACTTAAAGTGGCAATGAGCTGGGACATGAAAGTGGACCATACAGTAGAGTGCACAAGTCTCATAATGAAACAAGAAACACTGCTCTGGAAATCTTGGCCCCAGCCTCTTGCTGCCTTCACGGAGTCATCTACTAGTTATAGCAACAAACCCAACCAGCATCTAGCCCAGGACCCAAGCTAGGGTCTGGTTATAGCTAGCAGTTAGGGTGTTGACAACTCAGAACACCAGAAAAGAGAAGCTTCCTGGTTTAAAATCGACTCTGTTTACTGGGGTAATAGTTCACTAGATTCCTGTTAAAACACAATAGCCCTTAGGGACTTAAGTCCCTGGTAGACACTCTTATTCAGAAGCTTTTATTCCACTTAGTACCTTGCTTTTGGAAAGCTGGAAGAGACACATTTTAGAGGAAAGAGCTGTGACCTTCTGGTTTGAGGCACTGGGCAGCTGGAGAAGTGTTTGCAGCTCAAAGGTCCATACTCTGCTGCTGTGCCATGCTAGATGCTATCACTATCTGACAGACACCATGGGCAGTACAGGGTTTGCAACCGTGTGGGTTGCCCTGGGAACTTGGCTGCTAAATTTAGAAGGATAAGAAACTACAATTTTCCAAGATTTGTTTTCATGTGGGGCTCTGTTATAAGCCGAGAACCCAACTGAATCTCAACACATTCAGAATCTGTGTCCATAAAAAACACGTGGAAAGGGCACATTTATTCATTCAAACCTTCATTTTCTGGGGAAAGCTTATTGAGACTGAAGAGGACTGCTCTTGTTGAAGCAGGTGCAAAGGGCCAAAAACCTCTTATATTTGGCAGTCTGAAATGCAGTTCCTCATCCCTAACGAGGTTGCTGAATGTGAAAAACATCCTTAAAGCCTTCAGCTATCACTCAGAGCTTATAAATAGAGATGGGATCACGTGGGAACAAAGGGCAGCTTGCCACTTATTCTCATCATATTATATAATTGCAATTCTAAAACTGTCAGAAGCCACTTTAATCTCTATCTTAGTGTCTCGTGCTATGCACCCCTTCCAGCTAACAGTACTCTCCACAAGGCAGCTTCAGTCACTGCTTTCATTACATTGGCCTTCTATAATAAAAAAGAAATGCTTGCCCAATCACCCTGAGGTCATATAAAAACAACTACTTAATGGTCCTGAAAGGAAACACTCACTGTATTTACTCTTGCTTGCAGGGTCTACTTTTGGTCATAGAAAGGAATCTGGTGGGGTCATGATGGATATTCTGGGTTCAAAACCCATTTTTTCCTACTTTACTAGCTGAATAAGTTTGACAAATTTTTTATTTCTTCTTCTTTACACCTCTGTCTGCCAGAAATGGTGGAAGAAGGAAATGAATATGCATGGAGGTTACTGGCAGAACATGTACTCAATAAGTCAAGTCATACAGTTCTTTTTAAACAATCAAGTTAAAACAATGAAACTGGCTTAAAGAACAGAAATTTATGATTCACTGTCAGAAACTACTAGTTCATGTGGCAAAAGATCAATAAAGGACATAAGAACCCAGCATTGTCCTACGTTTAGAAAAGCAAATCCATACACAAGGCAAGAACTGGACACCTGAAGCAAACTGTATTTGGAAGACTGCTAGGTAAAAATTAGAGGACAGGCATACTTCACTAGAAAAGAAAAAAAGCTAGCATCTAATTTTTTGAAGAGTGATATTAAATATACTGGACAATGAGTGTCTTAGGGTTTTACTGCTGTGAACAGACACCATGACAAGGCAACTCTTTTAAGGACATTTAATCAGGGCTGGCTTGCAGGTCAGAGGTTCAGTCCATTATCATCAAGGTGGGAGCATGGTAGCATCCAGGCAGGCATGGTGCAAGAGGAGCTGAGAGTTCTATATCTTCATCTGAAGGCTGCTAGCAGGATACTGGCTTCCAGGCAGCTAAGATGAGGGTCTTAAAGTCCCTCATGTGGACACCCACAGTGACACACCTACTCCAACAAGACCACATCTACTACAACAGAGAGAATACCTTCTAATAGTGCTACTCCCTGGGCTGAGCATATACAAACCATCACAATGAGCTTTTCATGTATGAATTCATTTACTCTTTACAACAAACCTGTGTGGCAGATTCTATCATTTATTGACAGATATTCCTCTATCAGCCATATTCTATGGGAGTGTATGCTCAAGGTTAGGCAGCTAACTAAGAACCAAGGTCCTTTGGCACACTATCCTATTTCTTCCCTGGGTGCACTCACTTTCATGTTCTATACTTTCCTAGCAAAGATCTAATGTACACTTACCAACTGTAAAGGAGAATACTAACTTCCAGTGGTTTACTAAATTATTTCCTTTCTAAAATGTTTAGAAATGGTTTAGCATTGTGGCACATTTCAAATTCCACTACTTGTAAGGGTGAGGCAGGAAGATTGCTGAGAGTTCAAGGTCAGCCCAGGCTACACAGTGAGACCTTATTTAAAAGAAGAAAAGCATTTCTACAGGAGCATTAAATTGGCTGAATATTGTGCAATTTGGTTGTTTATAAAATACATTTTCATATATTAGTTACATACCTTCAATACCTTTTTGATATTTCTTAAATAGCAGTATAAGGTTTTGTAGTTTATTATTTAATTAATTACTTATCAACTTGTTTAATAAATACACTCATTTACATTGTGTTAAGTCATGCAGAAAATACAATAACAATTGAGATGTGGGCCACTGGCCTCTCTAAGTTTAAAGGAAGACACGGTCTACATGTTCTTAAAGCCAAGAAAGGAGTAGGAAGCTCTGGAGAAGATGCAGAAGGCCTCTTCATAGACCTGGAAAGAGGAGACAACTTCCAATATGAAAACGACAGTATGTTTTCTAGATGATAGAATTCTGAAGGTACTGAAGGAGGAGAAATCTGAAGAAATGATGGAAAATCATGTTTCAGGAAACAGGGATCCAGTCAACAAAGTTTTGTGTGTGTGTGTGTGTGTGTGTGTGTGTGTTGATGCGTGTGTGTATGTGTGTATGCAAGTGTCTGCGTGCATGTACAGGAGAGTGGCAGGTGAGCAAAGGAATAAGCAGTAATGAAGTCAAGTCAGAGAACAGGGAGGAGCAGGGTCTTTAGATGGGCAGAAAGCCCTCTCTTCCATTCTTCCTTCTAGTAAGTAATGTGTCAGATGCTAGAGTCTGACACGCAGTCTGCTGGACACTGTCTCTAGAGGAGCCCATGGTTGAGGGAGACCACGGGCAGGAGTGACTGTCATTCCTGCAGCACAATGAGGCAAGAAGGGTCCTGGGGTGGGTCCTGCCCAGCTTCTAAGAGCATTCTCAGATCACAAGACAAGCAGACATGGGAACCAACACTGACAGCAGCAGCAGGAACCAGCCAAGAATAGCAGCTWGAGACAGGCAAGGCGCCCAGGCTTGCTGGAACAGATGGGCAAACAAGAAGTGGGAAGCATAGGAAACGGAAAGGAGGAAGGCTGCAGATGCTCTGAGGAAGCTGTGGTAAACACAGTAAAACACACACACACACACACACACACACACACACACACAGAGACACAGACAGACAGACAGACAGACACACACACAGACACACACATGGTGTGGATGAAACCCAAGCCAGAGAAGCATATGGCAATGACCCTGGAAGGCAACATCAGGAAAAATAGAAAAGGAACACAACGATTCCATTTYACACTGCACTAAATTACAGGGTAAGGTGTGTAAAGCAGTTCAGCAGCTGCACTGGAGAACGAGCTGGAATCTGAATGCTATAGCTCTCGCATTAGTGTGTAAGAGGCTGCTGCATGCCATATTTATGGCTTTAACTAGTCTTTGAGCCTGACCATAAGATGGTAATACTATTTAGTATGTCCTATAATTCTTAGGGAATTGAATTATAGGAGAGTCTTGATAAACTTTAGCTTAATAAGCATTTTATAGATATTATCTTTTTGTTGTTTTATACTATCAATGTAATCCTAGAAAGTTATTCCAGGAAATCATGGATGCATATAAAAAGAACTGAAGATATTAGTCAAATATCCAAGGACAGCACATATATACATATGAACCCTATATGTCCTTTAAAAATATTCTGTTGAAGGACAATTCACAGACATATAACAGACGACTAACTGGAAAAATAAGATTGCAATGTATGATTTTTCAAAAAAGTAGTCTTGACTTTGAAAAACATGGTGGGATTATAATTTTTTTCTGGATTTTCTACAAGGATACGTGGTAATATTTTATAAGAAAATAAGAGTATTATGCGAATAACATACTAGGGAAGACATTTTTAAGAAGTACAGGAGTTGGCTGGGGAAATGGCTCAGCTGGTGAAGTGCCTGCTGCTCAGGCCTAAGGACCTGGCTCTGGACCCAGCATCCACTTGTCATTCAGCTGCAGCCGTGGAATGCCACCCAGTGGGGATGATACTTGGACACTGATCTCTGGAGTGTGCTAGCCAGCTAGGCTAGCCAAATTGGTATTTGGTTATGTGTGTGTGTGTGTGTGTGTGTGTGTGTGTGTGTGTGTGTTTTCCATTCACAAATCCAGACAGTTCCTGAGTGGATGTGTGCATGCAACCTACCAAACTGGTATAGCATAAGACTCAGCACTACAAGGCTGTATGTTTGCATGCACAGTGCGTGGCATGGTTAAGGATGGCAGATATTGAAGTCAGGTGTCCTCCTCACTCACTCTCCACCCTATTCATCTCGTTGTTTGAGACATGGTTTCTTACTGAACCTCAGCTTCTAACACATTACTGGAAGGAGGAATGGAAGGCTGTTGTCATCTTTGATAGATCAAAAACAAATTGGGGACAAGGACCTTCATCACATGCAGGATTGAATCAAAGCTTTAGAACCAATCTCCAATATAACCTCCCCCAATAAAACTGATTACCATGGGGGAAAAAAGAGATATAATGTTTTTAAAAGACCAATGTTGACAACATTCCAAACAACATTCTCTAGACAAATATACCCTAAACAGCACTAAATAATATGAAATATAAGTGAATAATTTGTGAGAAAAGTAAATACCAAATAATTAAAATATTTTGTCTACTGTGAAACCTTAAATAGAATTTATATGATCTATACTATTAAAGACTATCTGTAAAAGTTCTAAAATTTTCCTTTATATAGATAAAAAAACATATTGCATAGCTCACTAAGTTAGTTCTATTGAGATTCTGGAGGTATGAACRTGCTGTTATGGACTGCCTGAATTAAACATTGTATCTGGGAAAATGTTCTCTTCTAGATGGGCCTGTGTATAAGAGTTTAAAAGGCTCTGTTAGAGATATGGTCCCATTTTTTAGACCTTCATGTTGTTGTTTTTTTTAAATATATAATCAGGCAGCCTTAATAATCTTTTGTAACTGCAATAAGCTCCCTCTTCCACCAAGCTAGTAAGTCCAGATGATACAATATTAATGACAGTTTTCCTTTTGCCAAATTTGTATGAGATCAGACCAATGGATGAAATCACCCATCTCTTTTTCTGGGTTAGGGAAGTTTTCTTCTACAATTTTGTTGAAGATATTTACTGGGCCTTTAAGATGTAAATCCTTGCTCTTGTCTATACCTATAATCCTTAGGTTTGGTCTTCTCATTGTGTCCTGGAGTTCCTGGATGTTTTGAGTTACTAGCTTTATGCATTTTGCATTTTCTTTGACTGTTGAGTCATATCTTGAACACCTGAGGTTCTTTCTTCTATCTTTTGTATTCTGTTGTTGATGCTTGCATCTATGACTCCTGGATTCTTTTCAAGGTTTTCAATCTCCAGAGATGTCTCACTTTGTGATTTCTTTATTGTTTCTACTTCTTTTAGCTCCTGGATGGTTTTGTTCAGTTCCTTCACTTGATTGTTTGTGTTTTCCTGTAATTCTTTAAGGGATTTTTGTGTTTCCTCTTTAAGGGCTTTTATCTGTTGACCGATGTTCTCCTGTATTTCTTTAAGGGAGTTATATAAGTCTTTCTTGAAGCCCTCTATCAGCATCATGAGATATGATTTTAAATCCAACTCTTGCTTTTCCAGTGTGTTGGGGTATCTGGGAATTGCTGTGGTGGGAGAACTGGGTTCTGATGTTGCCATGTGGCCTTGGTTTCTGTTGGTTGGGTTCTTGTGCTTGCCTTTCACCATCTGGTGCTAGTTGGTATTCTTGTCTCTGGCTGGAGTTTGTTCTTCCTGTGGGCCTGTAAGCCTGTGTCCTTACTCCTCTGAGCTCAAAAGTGAAAGCACTGCTGGGAGAGCTCTCTCTCCTGGTGGGCTATGCACAGAAGACTGTGGAGTCTCCTGGCTCCCAGTGCAAATGGTGGTGTGCGGGAAGACTTCTGTCCCAGCTGTTCCACTGATCTTAGGCCCTGTGTGGCCCTCCAGAGAGAAGGTGGAGATCTCTGGGCTCAAAAGTGAAAGCCTGCTGGGAGATCACGCCCTCCTGGTGGACTAGGCACAGAAGGCTGTGGAGTCTCCTGGCTCCTTGGTGCAAATGGTGGCAGGAAGACTTCTGTCCCAGCTGCTCCACTGATCACAGAGGGCTGTGGAGTCTCCCAGCTCCCTGGTGCCTCTATATTTTTTCTCTTCTAAAATGCTAAACTCAGAAGGCAAATGCAACTCAGTATCGTTACTTGTATTGTAATGCTTGTTTTGAAACTGTGAATTGGTTCCAATGAGAATTATGTGTCAAGAAACAACTAAGATATTCTTAGTGTTCTAGTGAAACTGAATTTCACATTTCCTAGTTCATAATGTCATTCTCAAGAAATGCTAGATGATCAAACTGCATATAGCTGAAACTAGGAATGCACATAATGCCTGCCTGTACCTGCTGCCAGTGTCCAGTTTACTGTGTGTTCCGATGATACCTATGGTCCAAATCCATCAGAGTACACACAACTGTCTACCACTTCACAGTAACATTCACTTTGTCGTCAGTTAAGCTCATTAGTATTGTGCCCCAATCCTATTTCACAGAGGCTTTTGATGTATGATTTTGCACACCCATAATTTGGTGAAATGTATTAGCCACTTCTGAACCAACCCCCCTGAAGATTTTTTATCAATCTCTCTAGCTTTATTAAAGAAACTTCATAGTTTTATTGGATTACATTTGTTTCTGTTTCGATTTATCACATAAAAAGCCCTAGGCTGACACTGGTATAGAGTTAAGATCTGAAATCTACTGGACCAAGCAAATAGAGCTTTAAACAAAAATTAGTTCTATTTTTAGAATTTCTTAACCTGTCCAATGGAAAAGAAACCTGGTTTAAGGTTATAACTGTTGTATAAACTGAATTTCCCACTATACATTTATTGCCAAAATCATTCCATATACTAAAAATTGTATTATTCATTTTGTGTACAGCAACAAATTCAGTTGCTAACTCAAGAAAGATGTACCTCCTCTAGAGAAGATGGCTTGTATAACATGAAAATCACTGTAAAGTGTTGAATAGTTACAAGAGAAATGCAAGATGTTGATAAGAAGGCACCAAAGAAGATTAGCTATGACAACAGGTGAATACCCCATGAAACTTGCCTAGACTCTATTTCATGATATGAGGCTTACCTTAACACCCATTGAGAAATGTGATTTAAAATCACTATACATCATATTTAACAGTTTTATTTGTAAATCAGTCCTTGTTAGCAATCCAGTAAATTAAGCTGTGCTGTATTAGTACACAGAAGGGAAAGTCGGGCAGGTTGTATGGACACTTCACATGGCTCCAACTGCACATGTAGCAGAGGATGGCCTTGTTGGACATTAGTGGGAGGTGAGGCCCTTGGTCTTGGGAAGGCTCCACGACCCAGTGTAGGGGAATGCCAGGGCGGGGAGGTGGAAGTGGGTGGGCACACTTAGAGAAGCAGGGAAAGAGGATTCATTTGAAATGAAAATAAATAAAATATCCAAAAAAACCCCATAAAATTAAATTAAAAAGTAAAATTTTAAAAAATAAAAAACTAAATTAAGAAAAAGATAAAAAGAACAGAAAACACCATAAAAATCACAAAATAACTAGAATATTACAGGCAATATTTCTAAAGTATCTGAAGAAAGAGACCATATTTTAAGTTTTCTCAGAAAGGTCTGCCTGCAAGCATTTGCAAACATGAGTCAGTATATTGCAGAGCAATGCATCCACACCAGCAATTCTGAAAGACAAGGGACAGTAATCTGGAAATGTGGAGAATTTCAAAGTGTTTGGCATTTGAGGCCCTTCTTGTTCTTTCTCAAGGCTGTGCTAAGTAGCTWCAACCTGGGTTAATTAGCTCGATTTCTATTTTTCCTCTTTGTCTAACTACCCATTACTTCTCTATCTAGCAAAGTGAAATGCATACTGCAAGCATCTCAAGAAGTATGATTATAGCATCGCTGCACAATCAATACGAAAAAGATCTAACAATGAAAAATATAAAATGGAATGGTAATAAAAACATTTAGTTTAATTATGTAATATTACTAAATTGAACCCAAAATCAAAACCTATATATAGAGATGCAATTTCCTTAGTTTAACAGTCAAAATGTGAAGATAATTGTTTATCACGTATTCCTTACAACCAAGCTTATATTATTTTCTGCAAAATTAGCTATTTGCAAGAAGTCTTCGTTGTAGACATTGTAAGAGCACTGAGCAAGACCAAATGAAGTTTCTGGTACTTGACTTCCCAAGAGACCATCTACACTTTCTCTCAAGGTGGACTCAATCCAATCCACAACTGAGGGGAGTGGCAGAGCCTCTGCTATGGTTCTGGAGAGTTCTGAAAATGTTTTGTGTCACATTGTCTCAGGGTTTCTGTTGTGATAATCACCACTACTAAAAGTAACCCAGGGAGGAGAGTGTATTTCCTGCTACACTTCCAGGGAACAGTCTATTGCTGAGAGAAGTCAGGCATAAAGTCAAGGCAGGAACTTAAAGGCAGGAACTGAAGCAGAAGCCACAGATGAGTGAAGCATAGAAGACGGTGGTGCTGAGGGTGATTTAAATTGTGTGGGCTTTTTGGTTCTAGAGGTTTCAGAGAAGAAGAATTTTACTATGTGGCCTAGAGACTGTTTAATGATATTTTGGTAAAGGATGTGGCTGCTTTTGCCCTTGTCTGTAGAGTCTGCCTAAGGCTAAGGTGGAGACTCAGATTAATTGCTGTTATCTCTGAGGGGTCTTCAAGAGCAGAAGGTAATGAGATTAAGAGGTCAGAGTGGTAATGCAGGGTGACCTCAGCTGCTGTCTCAAAGGCAGAAGTGTTCTCTATGAGGACAAGTGAGGTTGAATGCGCTTTATTTGATGAAAGCAGGCCATTAGTATGAGTTCACTCAGAAAGGAGAACTAAGAAATGTCAGAATATAAAAAGTAGACTAGGAAGAACATTAAAGGTGAAAATGTGGGTAAATAATGTGAAAGGCAAGAATCAGAGTCCAGTCCCAGACTAGGGATGGGGGAGGGGAGGGGGAGGAGAAAGACAATGAGGCACAGACAGAACTCTATGTAAGCACAGAACAAGAGTTGATAAAAATTTCCAAGGGAAGCAGGCATTATATTCTTTTAAAAAAAGGATGTTTGGAGAACTTAACCCTATTATCTGTGGGTGATCCATACATTCAAGAAATTTAAAATCTGCTAGCTAAACTGTAACTCCAGGGCCTAGAAAGGTCTAATAGTTATTTTTGCTTTTATAGATATTCCAAAAATGTCCTCGACCAACTATATTTTACAAACAATTCAGACGGACAGTTGTTTATGTGAGCCGATCCACCAGTCTAATGAGTTCCAGCTATAACACATTTAATGAGATGTTTTTGTAACGACAGACATACTTGTGAGTAGGCCTTACTAGAATGGGGAATTCTATATATTGATATGCTTAACATTATTATTATGTCTACTGGACTATGTTTTGTTCCCCGGATCTTAGACTATTTCATGTTAATACTAGGCCTGGAGATTCTCTGATGTGATCAATGCTTTTATTATTTCTGGAAGAAAGCCTTGTAGATTAATGCAAATTCCTGGAAAAGTTAAGCATAAAATGTTAGATGCTAGGGATAGGATTTTTGTTGTTGTTTTGTTTGTTTGTTTTTTGTTTTTAAAATCACAGTTAGATACTAAGGGTAAATAGGGAGACAGCATTACAACCTCCACAATGTGACTTTTGGCCTTGGCTGACTTTCAACTGAGAGTTCTCATCTACTATATATGGCACAATACTATGAAAATAATATAGTTCAGTGTAGCTTTGAAAGAACACATAAATATTAAGTTTTCAGAAAGGCCACTGGAAGGAAGCAAATGTTATCAATGACACATTTAATCCAGCATGATTCAAACCTATAGGAATCGCTGGCCAGGCTTTGCAAATACATCCAAACATTTGACTTCAGCTCTCCTCCAACTTGCATTTTTGCCTCCAGGCAGGGTTCATTGTGGGTACAATCTGGCATCTCTGTATCCTCCAGAGTTGATGGAGATGAAGAGAGATAACAGAAGAAGACCAGCCAGGAAGGGATGATCATCT
This sequence comes from Apodemus speciosus, assembly GCA_002335545.1. Classification (NCBI taxonomy): domain Eukaryota; kingdom Metazoa; phylum Chordata; class Mammalia; order Rodentia; family Muridae; genus Apodemus; species Apodemus speciosus. The sequence continues at coordinate 110,873 of BDUI01000788.1, forward strand.
TATTTGTCCCTAAGGCTAGCATCCTGCCCATGTAATGTAACAGTTAAGGTACAGCAATACGTTTCCTATGAGTCTGTTCTCTCTCTCTCTCTCTCTCTCTCTCTCTCTCTCTCTCTCTCTNTCTCTCTCTCTCTCTCTCTCTCTCTCTCTCTCTCTCTCTCTCTCTGTGTGTGTGTGTGTGTGTTGGGATTAAGTAAATTTATCAAGGCAGTAAGAAGTTAAAAAGCAGATTTAAAATCCCACTTAGAAAAAGCAAAATTAAGATATCACACTCTGCATTGTGCAGACAGCTTGTGATAATGCTCCTTCTGCCACCCCATGTCTTTGTGGTGTAATTACATGAATGAAGTGAATCTAAAGACCGAATTCGTGCAAAAGTATCTAAGGATATTCTCTCAAACCTTAGCTGAATCACTGGCAGAGAGATTATGAACAAAGTTCAAACAACTAATTTAATGTCATGCCACAAATATATGAATTAACTTGAAATCATATTAAAATTCCTAAGTAAGTCTTCTAAAATGCTAAAAACCAGTTGTGGCCTCTAAATTAATTTGTATCTATTTATGTTCATAAAGTACATTAAGTAGGTGTACTGGCTGGGTTTGTGTGTCAACTTGACATGGGCTGGAGTTATCACAGAGAAGGGAGTTTCAGTTGGGGACGTGCCTCCATGAGATCCAGCTGTGGGGCATTTTCTCAATTAGTGATCAAGGTGGGAGGGCCCCTTGTGAGTGGTAACATCACTGGGCTGGTATTCTTGGGTTCTATAAGAGAGCAGACTGAGCAAGCCAGGGGAAACAAGCCAGTAAGAAACATCCCCCCATGGCCTCTGTATCAGCTCCTGCTTCCTGACCTGCTTGAGTTCCAGTCCTGACTTCCTTTAGTGATGAACAGCAGCATGGAAGTGTAAGCTGGATAAACCCTTTCCTCCCCAACTTGCTTCTTGGTCATGATGTTTGTGCAGGAATAGAAACCCTGACTAAGACAGTAGGAAAGTACTGGTGGTTCAGGAAAGCCACTCTGCTCACTTTCTCTGATTAAAGCTGACTGATTAAAACAGAAATTTTCTTTTAATTTAAATGCTTCAGTGAAGGGCAGGATCAGCCAGCTATTGGCTGCCCAGTATACCCTGTCCCCTCCCCTCACAGTCTCACAAAGTCAGAGTTCTTCGTGGTAAATTTCCATCTTAACAGTGACTAGAGGAGGGGTGAGCACAGAATTTAATTCTGGCCAACAGGAAGAGAAAGAAAGCCTGCTGGGGAACTCCCACAGGTAGGTCTTGGTTGCATTTAAGTGTCTAATGACTCTTGTATTGATGAGAGTTTTTTTTTACTTACTGTTTCACTTTACCACAAAAATCCACTATAGGACACATTTTTTAATATTCCCTATATAGATAAAATGTTCATAATTCCAATTCTAGAATATGGAGTAAACAATATTCATGCTGGTTATACGTCCAGAGGAAGTTAAGAGTCTACTTTTAATCTTTCTTCATTTACCTGGTACCACTGTCACTGTGACATGACTAAGACTACGTTAATGAATTAACAAATGCTAAGATATCACATTCTATTAATATGATTATGTTTAAGCTACCAAGAACAATGAGAGGATCCTCAACATCTTTCTTGTGTTTATAGGACATTCAATCTCACAATTCATATTTAAAATAGTAGAAATAGACCTTGAATTGTATGCACATGCTCACACATTGGGAAGCAAGCAGAGGAGGATGAGGCGGGAGCTCCTCCATTTAGTATTTGAACACAATTGTCATCTGCATCCACAGCAGAGCCCCACATGAACTGTACCTGATGTCTCTCAGTCTAGAGATATTACTTTATACTTTTCAGAGAACTAAAGTTCCAGTTTTCTGTCAGGCAGAGAAAAGAAATCTAGACCTATGTATGTGCCGTGCTTCCTGCCATGACAATATGGACTGACCCTCTGAACCTGTGAGCCAGCCCCAGTGAAATGTTGTCCTTTACAAAAGTTTCTGTGGTCATGGTGTCTCTTCACAGCAATGAAACACTAAGACAGAAACTATTATGAAAAACCAGGCCATGAACTTAAAAGAGAGCAAGGATGGGTATCAGGATGGGTTGGAGGGAGGAACTGGAATGGAATAGTGATACAATTATATTATAATCTCAGAAATAAAAAATTCAGATTCAGACTAGATTACTAAGTAGTCCATACACTTTATATAATTTAAGGATTATTGAAAACCCCACAATAGAGGGGCTGAGTAGTAGCTCATTGATTAAGAGTACTGGCTCTTGTTCTTGCTCTTGTTCTTGCAGGCTCTGTTCCCAGTGCCTACACAGTGGCCTAAGATTAGTTGTAACTCTAGTTCTAGTGTATCTGACATGCCTCTGAGGGCACCAGGCACATACACAGTGATCATACATGCAATGCAAACAAAAACTCAAATGCATAAAATAAAAATGAGTACATATTTAAAACCAACCAAACAACAAAAACTCTCACCATACAGAAATGTGGTTCATATAGTTTTTAACATCAAAAGGGCAACTACTGTATTTTTCAGGTACTATTTTAAAATTCAGAGATTACCTTGTATTGTTTTTCAAGGTTATGGCTTCTGATCAACAACATGTAGCTTATTACATTCAGAAGGCGGCTGACACGGATCTGTACAACCGGCGAAGGTGGCTGAGGGCAGAAGGGGCTTCCTGTCCTGGTGTACAGCTTCCTTGTCTTTGTAGGTGCCATTCAGTAGTGAGCCTCTACTTCAAACTCTAGCTCAGGCCTGCCTCCTGCACAACAGAGCCTGTAATGACCAGTGCTGGGCTATATCTTGAAATATGGCAATGTTAATAAAAGATAAATGAAGGACTTGGAAAATATTTCACTTATTTTGAATGGACGTTTCTGTTTTCCCCAGGTAAAAAAGATCTCCGCCGTAAAATATTGCTAAATGATAATGATAACACTAACATACTTTTGAAAAAATGGTGTTTTAGTCTGTAAAAGCTTCATGAGCTTTACAAAGCCGGGCCTAAGAGGAGCCCTCCTCTAGGGAAAAACGAGAGACTGAAAACAATCTGTCCTTAGACACTTACAGATTCTTTTCTGCCCATAGTTTTGCTGTGTGAACGGGAACGTGCGATGTTGCTGAAAAAGGAATCCCTTTTAGTAGCAGATGAAGGTGGGGAGCCAGTGGTTTCTTTCCCCCCAGGCAAACTCTCGCTGCTTGGAGATGAACTGATGGTTTTCAAACTTTGCCCTGTAAAAAAATTTAAGTAGCAATAATTAAACATCAGACCATCACTAAGCCATTGACTATAACTCACTTTAATAAATCATGATTAGCTATGAAGTCACGTTTCCTCAATGTTAACATAAAGATGTTATTTTTAAAACAATGAAGTATCAGTATAATTTTCTTTATGTAATGTATCCTAGTCTAGGCATGCTTTAAGAAAATCTAACAGGATTCTAATTTTCTGTGATGAAGGGCTAATTTTAAGTAGCTGAATTTCCTTTCAGCAGTTAGATGGCTCCTTAACTGAGGAAGCAGAAGCTACTATACTATGTATGAATACAATTCAAAACTGTAATTCTTTAAGCAAAAGTTTTCAAAGTGCTTCTTTCTTTTCCATAACTGTGGGAGAGCTATGGGGTGACCCCAAGTCTACCACAGAATCCTGAAGTGGGCCAAAGTGCTGTTCCCTAGTGCCTTTCACTAGGTCTGTGACCTGACTAGAGTGATGGCATCAGGGATACCTAAGGGCATAATTAACAGATGCTCCATACGGCAATCTTCTCTCCTGGATGGCTAGGTACAAAAGGTACTACTGAGTTATAGCTGGACTAGGAGTTATCTACCTGAGTCTTCTGTCCCTGATCTTAGAACAGCTGTTTTCCTCTGCAGCTTCCTTTGTATCAGATACCAGGATACACAGTGGGTCACCTGGAGGCCAGGGGTGAATGGCAAGCCAAGAGCAGTAATGATGTCATTATTCTTCAGATTCTTTGTGATCTGCTCAGTGTTTAAATGGACTGTATGTTCTTCCTGAGGTGGATCCATATGGTGCCCGGCAGCAGGAACTCCCCATTTCCACTCAGAGGTCCCCTCACAGGAAACTTCTGTCGGTCTGTGTTCTGCTTTGACACCACCCCCTCTGCCCAATCCTTGTCCTTTTGCATAACAGTTTTCCCCACAAGCCTTTTTTGTTTCTAATTCTGCCTCAACAACTTAGTCTATAATGAACAATACTGTAATTTCAAGTTCAGTACAAGGTCCTCTGAGCTAGAAAAGGGCAGAGAAAACAGGATCTCTTAGCCCCTGAAGCATCTTGTACTGACTTTAGACCCAGACAGGAACATTCTGCCCTGTCCCTCCCCCCCACCCCCGCCTTCCCTCCCCTTTTGCTTCCACAGCTCCTATCCACTTTTGGGGCTTTAGGCCTTAACTTCACTGGGCTATTTGTTTATGGCAAAAACCCATAGATGAGGATGTATCTAGATGGAAAAAATTCAGGGAACCATCTATTAATTTTATTTTAAAAATCATAACCAACATCTAGAAACATTCTTAGAGTATCAGACTAAATGTGAAAGCTACCTTCTAAAAAATATCAACTTTGTTTATATGTTATGACATATGTTCCTATATCATAACATATAGTTAAAGTGTGCAATTCAGTGTTTTTTTTTTTTTTGTGTGTGTGTGTGTGTGTCAGGAAACCAGCTGGGCAAACTCCAAACTCTGCACTTCTATGACTGATGTCAAAACGGTCTTCAGATCTCCAACTCCTTTTTCATCTTTGTTGCATGCAACAAACTTTTCTCGGGGCTGTTTCTACTCTCTGCTAGCAGCTTTCCTCAGCAGATATACTATGGCTCTGGTATCTTGAAAGTCTTGGATTCTCTAAGGCAATGTCGATGTTACAGCTTTTTGTTTCAATGTCTGGTATCTACACATGATCTTATGGGCGGATGTCACTTCTCCAGCTTTGCTGTTTGTAGCACTCTAAGCTCAGGTTGATCCACTCCACTGCAGCTACTGTTCTTTGTGATCATCTCATGGTACTGGCATCTCCAATATACTGGGGTCTTCTGTTACATCTAGGCCTCACCAATAGCCTGTCATAGGCTCTCTTCATGGTGCCAAGTCTCAACTCTTTGCATGACCCCTACAGTCCTGGGCCATCAACTACAACTGAGGCTGTACCTTCACCAATGGCCTTCCATGGCCTCTCACAGTGCCAAGTCTCAGCTGCTCTTCATGCCTTCAAAACCAGTACCACTTGGGTGACTCTTGCATATTACCAAATACAGCTGCAGCATGAGGCACAACCTTGGTTATCTCTGGAACATAGCTTTTTTGTGCTCTCAGAAAACACTTCCCAGAAGATTTCAYCTTAATGATGCTGGTCTCTTCTTAATCACCGCTAATATCTTAGCTCCAGCTAAAGAGCATCAATTGTCCCAGTAGTCCCTACTATTCTTGACTTTAAAGCCAGAGTCACATGGCCAAAGCTGGTGAGTTTTGCTACTTGATAGGGCTAGAACGTGGCCACTTGTTCTATTTTATTATCACCAGCTTTGTTTTCCAACTCCTTCACTGCATAAGCTTGGCCGTCCTGGAATTTGTTCTGTAGATTGACCTTGAACTCAGAGATCTGCATGACTCTTTCTCCTGTAATCCTGGGATTAAAGGCTTGTACCACCATGCCTAGACTTAAGCTTTTCTTCACTTAGAACCTGCTTTGTTCAAGGATGGCCTTGAACTCAGATCTGCTTGCCTTTGCTCCCTGGTATGAAAGGCTTGTTCTGCCAAGCCTGGACCTAAACTTTGCAGGGTGGGATGTTGCCAGGGTCACCACACCCTTAATTCAATTTAATATCTTTGGACACGGGATTCAGCTCCATTTTACTTCCTGGAGCCCCTTTAATACTTTAACCATATATTTTATATTTTTTTCAGCTTGCTACTTATTTCAAATGCTCTTTATGATACTTAACCCCAGAGAACAAAGTCTATGAGGGGCATTTCTCAGACTTCCTTTCTCAATGAAATTAATCTGAGTCTCTTCACCTTAGCCTCAGGCAGGCTCTTCAGACAAGGGAAAAAGCAGCTACGTTCTTCACCAAAATACTACAAAAACAGTCTCTAGGCCACATACTGAAGTTCTTTTCAACTGAAACCTCTTGGGCCAGGTCTGCACAGTTCAAATTACTCAAAGCAACAAAGTCTTCCATTTTCCTACTCGGATGGCTCATTGAGCCCCACTGAAAACATCCCATGGCTTTCTAAATCCAAAATGCCCAAATCCACATTTTTTACAAACAAAAACATGGTCAGGCCTATCACAGCAATATCCCAGTTCCCAGTACCAACTGCTGTGTYAGTTAGGGTTTTACTGCTGTGAACAGACACTATCACCAAGGCAATTCTTATAAGGACAACATTTAATTGGGGTTGGTTATAGGTTCAGAGGTTCAGTCCATTATCATCAACGGAACATGGCAGCATCCAGGCAAGCATGGTGCAGGAGGAGCTGAGAGTTCTACATTTTCATCTCAAGGTTGCTAGCAGAATAATGATTTCCAGGCAGCTAAGATGAGGGTCTTAAAGCCCATGTCCACAGTGACACACCTACTCCAAGAAGGCCATACTTTCTGATAGTGCCACTCCCTGGGACCAGCATATAAAAACCATCACAGGCACTATGTCAAGTTATTTGGTGCTGGGATCAAATGAAGAATTTTGTGCAGAAAGGCAAACGCTCTTTCACCTGAACTGTATCTGACCTCTATTGATAGTTGACTACGAAGTGTCTATCTGTGAAACTCTGAGTTTAAGCTACTTGTAGTTACCTAACCTGTTTTGATGTACAGATGAGTGCTTCTCATAAAAAAATGGAATATTTCTGTCATTTCACTCTGCCTTTCACTCTTTCCCTTTTGTTCTGGTTTCCACTGTATGTACATTGTTATTACTAATGGTGCCCTGCACGGTTTTGACTTCCACTAATTTATCTTCACTTTGTCTTCTCATCCTTCAATTGGACACATATTCAACTTCTGAGCCTGTATTCTATCAGCACAAATCTAATGTTGAACTTCAGAATTAAAAATTTCACTCTAGTTGTTGTATTTTTCAACTCCTAAATATCAGATTCTTAAAAACTAACTTACTTATGATGTTATCTCTTCAGTGAGACACTGTTTGCATTCATTTTGTCCTTACAGTGGTTGAACACCTTTATAGCAGTAAGGTCTTCTTCTAACAAGTCTAATTCGGATGTTTCTCCTAGACAGCCCATTGACTGCTTTTGTACAGGTATGAGCCATATTTTCCTGCTTCATGTTCTACATGCCTAACAATTTCTATTGGCAATTAGATACAATATAAAGTAGTGACTCTGAAAATCAGACTCCATACCACACTACCTCCTGAATCCACTTATCTTGGTATCTGCAGTTGTATGAGTGACTTTATTCAAATAATTCTAATGGCCATCTCCATTTTGTGTGGTCAGTAAAGCCTTTGCTTGGTTACTTTAGTGGTCTATAAATAGACACAATTTTCTTTTCTTAAATGTATTGAATCTGTATTCAGTCTTTGCCAGGGTTCTGTGGGTGTTAGGGTGCACTGTGACTATCTCAGCAGGCAGTTTATAACTGTTGTAGCCTTCATTCCTGTTCACGCCAGGGTTCTGTGGGTGTTAGGGTGCACTGTGACTATCTCAGCAGGCAGTTTATAACTGTTGTAGCCTTCATTCCTGTTCACGCAGAGGCTCAAGTTCATCCAGAGCTGAGAGATTATACATGTCTTGAGCCTTTCCTGGACATGAACACAATACTGCTCACACTGTGGCCTTCCAGAATATGTTGGGAACTTTTGAGAGCCCCTTGTAAGTTTAAGTCAATTTTTGGATTTTTGACCTCTGACCTTCTTGTTAATCTCTCAGCCAGCATCTATTTTTTTCTAACTGGTACTGTACCCTTAGGCAGTTATAGTGTTTACAGATTGCGAGCAATTGTTTTCTACAGATACCTTATGATAAGGCTCCCATATAGCAAGCTCTGCACATGGTCAAATGAAGATAAACCTCATGAATGTAGGGCCTTTTTGAAGAGTTGTTGACAGATTAAATAGTGACAATTCACTAGTGTGACCATGGTTTTTGGGATACTCCACATTTACTGTTTCTCTTATAAAAGCTCTGATGGTGCTAGTTTCCAGGCTACTATAGAGGAGGATGGAAACATGCTATAAAGGTCACTGACTGGAGAGTCGGCCTTTATTCCTTGAATAAATGCTTTTCTGATTGTTGATTAAACCTTCTCTTAAATTGTTGGGATCTGGAAAAGTTGATTTTAAGTTTTTTGGGCTGTCTCTGGGCTCTTGCTGCATTTACAGAGAAATTCTTTCAGAGGTCTTAAGTGTCCTAAATGCATCCCTCTGTGGCTTGCTTCTGGGCTTGTCCTGAAAGTCTGCCTGTCTTACATATAAAGCCTACCTTACAAACTAGAAGAAAGAGTTTGAAGCAGCAATGACACGACACTTTTCATTCTTTTAGTTATTAACATGGCTTCCTCTAGTTCTTTGGACACATTTGTATAGTAAAGTCTGCTAGGGTAACTTCTTCAGAGACAGTTTTCTGAGTGCTTTCACTACATCTGAGTGAAGCGTATTTTCTTCTAATCCTTGGCCTTTATTAAGATAATGGTACTCATTCATCTAACATACCAATAATTTCAAAGAAATAACACTTTATATGATCAAAGAAGTGTAGTGATATGTTTACATTTTGTGTTAATGATAATTAAACCCAATTATAATAGTAAATTTCTTAAAATTGAACCTTAAGATGACTAAGAGTTTATTTTTAAATGTCCTACATAAAGGGAAACCTATGTTATAAAGATGTTAAATGGCAACTATCTACTTAAGTGGCAGTATGCTAGGGAAAAGGTTTGTGTGTTTGTTTTTTGTGTTTGTTGTTATTGTTTTTAACTGTAAATACCCATTAATAAAGACTGGTTTGTATAAAAAAAATAAAGATAACTGTGACCAGTGTTTCAGAAAGTTTTTATTTCACACAAACTAACTGACTGACTGACTGACTGACAAAGGAACTGGAAAAGCCTGGTGATGATGGCACATGTCCTTTATCCCAGCACTTGGAGGCAGATGCTGGAAGACCTGTCATTTCAAGGCCAGCCTGGACTTCAAAGTGAGTTCCAGGACAGTCAGAGCTGCTACACAGAGAAAGCTTGTTTTCATAAGACAACACACACACACACACACACACACACACACACACACACACACACACACACAGAATTTCTATAAAGTAGGCTCATAAGAATGCAACACCTAAATCTGTATATGCATTTTATTTTATTTAAAATTGTTTTGGTTTTATTTGTCTGCGACAATGCCTGGCTCTGACACAGTGCATGCTCTGTAGCTCTGGGTAGCCTGGCAGTTACCACATAGCTCATTCTGGCTTCAGACTTGTGGCAGTCCTCCTGCCTCAGCTTCCTAAGTGCTAAAATTGTAGCATATGCTGCCATGTTCTACCATAAGCACATATTAAATGTAGATAAGTGATTCCAAATTGCCTTCTTTTAGATTTTTAAAAGTTTAAAAGCCACTGAAAGTTTTTAATGCCTATCATTTTTGCAGAGACTGAACATATTTTGCACACTGTGAGACTATGTATCATGAAATAGAGCTATACACATTTACCTATTCATATTTATTTATCTGGTTAACAGCATGAAGGGCAGACTTTACTGTCCTTTTTGAAGTCTCTTGGTAACTAGTAAGGCTGAGTATATTTTAAGATGTTTTTAAATGGTATATGAAGATTTCTTGTTCATTATCTCTATTTTGCCTTTTAAAACTGATTAAAAAATGTTCTCCTAAAATTCTGGAAACTGGAGAGGGAGAGGGAGACGGAGACAGAGAAGGAGAGAGACAGGCAGAGACATAGATGAATATGTATGCTGTGTGTGTGTGTGTTTTATTTGTATGGTTTCTATCCTCCTGTCCTGCTTAGGAAGATGTTTCCTGACTGTAGATGAATATGGGACACAGTTTATGTATTTACTATGAADGCTTGGGTTTTCCTTTTTCTTCATGAATCGCTCATTGCTCTTCTACAACTTAAGCAGCTTTTATAGCTTTGGAAAGGCTGGAAGATATAGCACAAACAATTGGGATACTTGATCAAATCTGAATATATTTTTAAAAGCTCATCAAACAGATGATAAATTTAAGAGCTCAAAGCATTTTATTCAGAGTCTATCACAAAAGAAAATTAAAAAAAAAAGAAAGCGATCTACCTTTGGTAAATTTATGTAACAGAATTTATCTGTACCATCAACCTTTGGATCACCTACCTCTTGAGACCTTTGTAGGAGTACCTTTTTTCTTTTATTGTTGTGTTGCTTTTTCCAGACAGGGTTTCTCCATGTAGCCTTGGCTGTTTTAGAACTCTCTATGTAGACCAGGCTGGCGGCCTGTTTTTGACTCTTGAGTGCTGGGATCAAAGGCATGCCCAGCGGGGTGGGGGGGGGKGGGGGGKGGGGGRGGGGGGAGTGACTTTTTAAAGGCACTATTACAGTGACTTTGCTTTTTCTGTTTGTTCCTCTATCAAGGAGGAATCTGCCTGAGAGTTATATTCTTCCTTAAACAAGAAAACACACCATGCATATGGTGGTCAGAACAATGCCTGTGTCCTTTACTCCCAGGACCTATGACTGTACAACTAGCATGGCAAGAGATTTGCGGGTCTGATTACGGTCAGGGTCTTGTGGACAGGATATTTTGGGCTGTCCCTTCTGGGTAGTCTGACCCTGAGTCCTAAAAGTAAATGAGGAATGGAGAGGAGCAACTCAGAGACTTCACAGTTTCTTGGGTGTATCTGAAGAAAATGAGAAGCAGGAGCTTAAGTGGGTCTTGACCTGGTACTTCGTATACTGGAAAACTAGAGTAGGATCTAGAGATAAGACACCTTTCAGAAGCTGGGGACAGGCACTGGTTGACAGAAGGCAAAGGAATGGGGCCTTTTATCCTATAGTTACAGGAGGTGAATTCTGCCACTACTGCAGATGGATGCACAAGGAGACAGACTCCCCTGGAACTCTTGACCCCAGGAATGTCTCCCACTGAGACCCATGCCAGATAGTACACAGGAATTCTAAACCACTAGATCTRGTAATTCTTTGTCATCAGAAGAAAACTTTGTCCAAAGTTTCAACTTACAAAGTTACCTGCTATAATTAAACATACAACCCAAYTCACCTTCTGTATCTTTAGTTCTACAATTCTTATTTTTTATATTCTAGGATTTTCTTTTACTCATACATGATAAGATTTATTGAAGATAGAATTATTTCACTGTTTTAAAAGATTTATTTTTATTATTTTTAAGTGTGTGTGTGTGTATCTGTCTGTCTGTCTGTCTGCCTGCCTGTCTTGATAGTGCACATGAATAAAGGTGCCCCAAGAAGAGAGACATTGGATCCCCTGGTACTAGTTATAGGTAGTTGTGACTTGCCTTACATGTGTGCTGGGAACCAAACAGGGGTCCCCTGCAAGAGCAGTGCACCCTCTTAGTCACAGAGCCATCTCTCTAGCCTGCTTCCATGCTTTGAACAAAACTGTGCTTGGCTTTCACTGACACAATCTGGTTCCTGTATGGTTAATCTTACCCCGTACTTCCCTTACATTCCTTTTGATGATCTTTCCCACCTTTTCAATTGTACAGATAATTTATTTTACTATCTTACTTGTTAATAATTACATTTCTTCTAAGTATTTTATCTTTCAGGTTGGTATTTGGCATTATTTGAAGAAGGCATTATCACTCCTCATCTCCTTATCAATTCATCTAGAAGATTAATCCTACTTTTTAAGTGGTGAAGTATATATGCGTAAGATAAAGAGGTACTCTGGAATGGAGAGAGTGAACAAGACTGGCAAGAAGCTATGTCTGCAAATGTAGACTGATTAAAACTTGATATAGAGAGGTGGAAATGTTGCAGGACCAGATTTGGGGAGGTTGGAATGTTGCAAATGCAGAGCCTAGTTATAATTCATATTGGGCTTCCTTACCTTCATAAACAACCATCCTCTGTGTCAGACTTAACATCCTTGGACTAACAGATGAAAGCCTCTTAGAATGTATTAACTTGGGGGCTGGAGAGATGGCTCAGCAATTAAGAGCACTGACTGCTCTTCCAAAGGTCCGGAGTTCAATTTCCAGTGACCACATGGTGGCTCACAACCATCCATAATGAGATCTGATGTCCTCTTCTGGTGTGTCTTAAGACAGCTACAGTGTACTTATATAATAACAAATAAATCTTTTTTTAAAAAAAGAATGTATTAACTTGGGTTGGAGAGAAGGCTCAGTGGTTAAGAGCACTGACTGCTCTTCCAGAGGTCCTGAGTTCAATTCCCAGCAACCACTTGGTGGCTCACAGCCATCTGTAATGGGATCTGATGCCCTCTTCTTGTGTGTCTGAAGACATTGACAGTGTACTCATGTACATAAAATAAATAAATAAATAAATCTAAAAAAAGAAAAAAAAGGAATGTCTTAACTTAAAACCTAGTTTCTACTAAACAAAAACCGAAGGTCAGATAGCACCTGAGGCTGATAGTTGAAATTTTTCCACTTTGCCATAACCACCCATTCATGTTTCCACCAATGTATTTAAACAGTACCTTGATTTATGGTTTTCTTTGTTCTCTTTCTATGAAAACTTCATGAAACTGCATGGATCCAGTGATGCACTGGAACACGGAATTTTAGGTAAATTTACGTCTGTGTTCCCAGGCTGTTATTGTTTTTATTTGGATCCAGAGTAAACATTCTCTCATTCCTCTTGAGGTAAGAGTTTTTTGTATCAACAAGAGGAAAGTAAACCTGCTGGCAGGCCTGAATTCTTACATGTACCAATGTCTCCTTTACCATTCCATTTGATCCTAATTCACAACTGTCCTGTAAAACTTTAACAGTAAACAAATATATAACCAACAAAACCCCACATGCTAAATTTGTTAGTGTTTGATATTCCTCTTCTACACAAATCTCCTTCTTAGTTCCTTTCTGGAAACCTTCTGTCTCCACCTCAAGCAAGTTCTTCCCAGTTCCCTGGGGCCTCTAGGGATGGGCGTGCTGTATTTTCATTCTCCTGTTAACTGTTTTCAATCTCCATGCCAGTACATTCCTTTAGCTCTGGGAAATTTTCCTTATTGCTCTTTTTTGATTATTAACTCTACTTCTGCTCTCTAGACTCTCAATACTTGACATTATAGTTCAAAATCATAATTAATCTAAATTCCAGATAGGGTAATTTAAATTTTATTATACCCTCTGAACACGTTAGTATTTGTGGATTATTATAGCTTATTTTCTTCCAAAATGGAAGAGTTGTGAACAGTTATATCTATCATATTTTGTAAAATGTTAGTTGCCTTGGATACTTTCAGAAAGAAGGCACTTGGTGTGCATTGTATAATCATATGTATCTAATCCATTTATAAGGAATATGGAACATATAAGTAAATTTCATTATAATCCATTGGGACTTTGTTCCATTTAAAAGAAATTATAACACTATCAAAGAACAAAATATTATTAACCTATCCCATTTTGTATCAATCAATCAATGATTTCCATGGATAAATAATAATAAAACTAAGAAATGTTTTGTTTCTAGATCTCAAATGTGTAAGAGGAGCACTGTGCATCTTCCTCCTACCTTTCCTATACTCGCACTGCCTGGGTTTGCCTACCTGAGTAATAAGTTGCCACAAAGAGGAACAAGATATTGTACAGACACTGTGAATATAACTGGACCATGGTATTGATAACCATCCAATTGATGGATTGGATCAATCACGGATTGATTCCATTCAATCCTAACCTCTCAATGAGAAGATCAATGGAAGATAAGATTGAAGCTCAAGAAGATTAATTAATTAGCTCAAGGACCTGTGGTATGTGTGTTTGTGTCTGTTAGCATAAGTCAAGCAGATTTGTTCAAGCTTAAAAACTATACCAAAATAATTACATTTCTGAATCCTGGATGTGGAATTAAACCTCTGTATATAATGTTTTATTTTCTTCCTTAATTATATAAACTAGCTCATTTATAATATTTTTTGTTATTGTGGAAGCATCAACATTTAGAAAGCAATCATTGAACCAAGTTCCCTGCAGAGATCTTCTGAAACCCTTTCTTTGGGAGCAGTGTTGCCTTGGGCTGAAAGGTTTTCAGAAGGAATGTCAGCACTGGGATTTTCAGTATGCAGGTGTAGGTTATTCAGGGTTCCAGAGCTCTATGGACCAGCAAGCTACACTAGAGATGAAGCAGATCGCTGTGGTGCCCTATATTGAGTGGATTTCCTAGAATGGGCTATAGAGGAAGTGGATAGAGGAAGTGTTTTGTTCTAACTTCACATAAAGGCATTATTTGGATCAGACACAACCATGTCTGAATATATTCTTTCCTTTTTCATTCCATTTTCCTATCAACACACAAAGCATTGGACTGTAGGACAATGTAAATTATTTGTCAAGCATCTCTTAGGAGCCTCTGCTGGCAAATATCTTGGATGGAAGGTCAGAGAATGAAGAAATAGTATATTTTATGCTCCTGTTATAGCTTAAGGATAATATTTTTGTGGGTTTCACTCCTTAAAAACCCCAATGAAATGAACAGGAGCTACAGTGTACTCTTAAACAGACAGGCTGAATACCAGTAGACCTGAGTCTAGGCATGTGAGATGGAGCTACAAAAGCAACACAGTCAAGGGCATTGAGGGGACTGTGGTAAGAAAGACAGCTCCGGGAGTGAAAAGTGCCTAGGAGCACTTGCCTTTGGCTTGACTTGATACAGTAGAACACTGGAGGCATTTGTCTGTTATCCCAGAATGGCCTGTTGCCCTGCACAGCTGAGTGGCACAGAGGGCACTCATTATAGGCATCTCTTTTGATGCCAGGAGAGTGAGTGAAGCAGGTTATACCTGAAGACCCTGGAATACCCTTGCTGTAGCCTGACTAAAGAAGTCAAGCACTGACTGCTAGATTGAAAAAAAAAAGGTGACTAGAAGATCAGAGCAATTAAGTATAGAGGTGTTGGCTATTATTGTAATTTGCCTTGAACACAGGCTCCTTCACAGTTGGATTCTGAAAACTGGGACAGTATTAAGGCTTCTACCATCATCACTCCTGGAGCAGGCACAGATGATGACATCCCATAAGTAATGTAAGTGGCTGCTCTTCTCTCATTATAAACAAGAGGTTCAGTAACTAGCCCAGTTCATCTAGCAAGGTCATGATGCAGCCAGGATTTGGACCCTGGTTGGACAGTAGGGTCCACATGCTGGGCAAAGCTGTCTCCCTAATAAGACCTGAGCCATGTAGTCTGTAAGAAACGTGGCCTAGCATTAAAAAAACATGGGATAGAATGATATCTTTTGAAAAAAAAGTCATTCATTCTGCCATCTTAGCACCTGTGGAGGCCTGCTGGGAACAGGACGTCTAAAAAAACAAGTATGTCTGCAAGGCTATGGTGCAAGGCCATTTTTGTTGGTTACAAGTGAGGTCAACAGGAACAAAGAAAACACATGGCTCTTCTTAAAATTGAAGGTGTTTATGTCCAAGATGAAACTGAGTTCTACTTAGGAAAGATATGTGCTTATGTGTATAAAGCAAAAAACAATACAGTGACTAGAGGTAAACCAAAGAAAACCAGAATGATTGGGGGGAAAAGTAACTCGGGCCTACAGAAATAGTGGTATGTTTTGTGCCAAATTCTGAAGCAAAGGCCACTGGATACAGAATCTGTGTGATGTTGTACCCATCTAGGATTTAAACTAATGGGGAGTAAATAAATAAAAGTGGATTTGTAAAACAAACAAAGAAACAAACAAAGGCAAATTCTGACCTTGTTCTCAGGAAACAGTGACCACAGTGAAGGTGACAGACAACTGTAACAACAGCTCACTGACAGGGTTGCTACAGTGTGGTTAAACACAATGACCATGCTGTGGTATGTGGCTCTTGCCTTTAATCCCTGCTCTCAGGGGGCAGAGGCAGGCTGATCTTCGTGAGTTCTAAGCCAACCTGATCTACACAGGCGAGTTTGATGCCAGCCAAGTCTACATAGTGAGACTCTGTCCCAAAACAAACAAACAAACAAACAAACAAAGCCTCTTGCTGGCTTGCTTTGCATGCCTGGCCGAGTTAGTTGTTTTTTTTTTTTTTTTTTTTTTTAGTAGACTCCAAGATAATCTCCGGATAATCTCCGCAGAGGTAACAAGGAAAAGCCCCACAGGTTTGCTTACAGGCAGATCTCATGGAAGCATGTTCTCAGCTGAGGTTTGATCCTCTCAGATGACTCTATCTTATCAAAGTGACAAAACAATCTAGTCAGCACAACCGACCCTTTGTCAACTTGACCTACAAATACTCTTAAGCTATAGTCTTTCCTTTCTCATTTGTCCCTAAAATAGCACACTGATATTAATATCATAAAATATGTCAACTTTTCAAAGTGTCATTTTCTTTTAAAATTCAAACACTTTAAACATTCATTGTCTTTAAAACATCCAAAGTCTCTCTCAAAGTTCTAAGTCTCTTTAAATTACATAGCCTCTTAGCTGTGGGCTTCTATAAAATCAAAAAAGAAGTTAATATTCTAAAGAAAAGAGGGAAGAACCAGGAAATAGTCACAATGAAATCAAAGCTAAACCAAGCTCTAATGGCATAATGGCTGATGCCTGGAACTCAGGATCCTCTGGGCACCAAAGCACCCAGGCAGCTCCACATCTTGGCAGTTGTCCCCTAGAACTGGTATGCCCAACATGCTGGGACTCTCCTGCCCTGGGCTACACCACATCAACGGACTCTCCTAGGCCGTCTTTACAGACTTTCTCTAGACAAGGTGCCAAACCTCAACTTCTCTCCACTCCTGTTAGTCCTGGGGCTTCTGACTGCAATGGAGGCTGCACAGTCACCAGGCCAGATCTCAGCTGCTCTCCATGACCCTTTTGTCTTTAAAGCCAGTATTGTCTGGGAGTCTTTATAAGATACAGTTTTGGCCTGCTCTAGACCACTGCATCTGTTTTGCTGACCGTGAAGAATCACTTCCCAGAGACTTTGCTTTAGTAATTCTGGTCTCATCTTAACCATGGCTGATTCTTCAGCCCCCATCTGTCAAATATCGATTGAACCAGCAGAGTCAAAGAGTTCACTTTAGTGACTATGTTTTCTTCTTAATCATAATGATTTTGTAGCTTAAGTGGATCAGAACCATGGGTTCTCACTTCAAAATATCACATATATGGATGGCCCTGTTAGAGTGTGAAATTTCACAAGCTAGGCCTCTATTCTCTGTACTGCTCTCAGCTTTATTTTCCAAGTTTCCACAACAGCTCTAAGAACTCAGTGGCTCTTATAGCCCAGGGTTCCAAAGTCTTTCCAAAATCCTGCCCATAATATGGTTTAACATGATTAGGACTGTCAAAGCAATTTCTGTCTTAGTTAGGGTTTCTATCACAATGCAATAAAACATCACGATCAAAAGTAACTTGGAGAGGAAGGACTTAATTTCAGCTTACAACTTGTTCTCCATCACCGAGAAGTCAGGATGGGAACTCAGGTCAGGTTCYTGGAGGCAGGACCTGAAGCAGAGCAGCAGGAGAATGGTGCTTACTTGCTCAGACTTTTTTTTTTTTTTTCCGAGCCAGGGTTTCTCTGTTTCTCTGTGTAGCCCTGGCTGTCCTGGAACTCACTCTGTAGACCAGGCTGTCCTCGAACTCAGAAATCCGCCTGCCTCTGCCTCCCAAGTGCTGGGATTAAAGGCGTGYGCCACCACCGCCTGGCTTCAGCCTACTTTCTTATACAGCTCAGAACCACCGGGCCCACTTACATCAATCATCAATCAAAAAACTTCACCACAGACTCACCCACAGGCAATCTGAGGGAAGTATTTTCTCAACTGAGATTCCTCTTCTCATAGAATATTTTTTTTGTCAAGTTGTCTGTCTACCCCCAAACCAAAAATCAACAAACCCCAACCAGGATAATCATTTATTTAATGTTTTTATGGAAAACTATTCCATAAAATCACATTTTCAAGCAGCTCTACCTCTGACTGTCTACCTCAGGCCCACCACTCGGCACTCTCAACAGTAGCTAGAGTAGCTGGCACAGCATCTTTTAAAGACATTTGTTTGTTTTAAAATCTTCTCTCTTCTGTTGCTCCCAGGAGGATAATCTGTCTCTTCCTCTTACTGTGTTCCACCCCCCCTGACTTGGCCTCCTCCTCACTCTACCAATTTTCTACTTGCCTTCTGTGCTTGGGGATTTCTATTAACACTTCCTTCTTGATGGTCCCCAGGGGAAGTCATCTACAGACACATGAGCTCTTGTCAAATTAAGGTGACTGCCACCTTCCTCCTCCATTTCTCCCCCAGAAGCAACCATATGAAACCTAAGATTTCTACTGGGGTGTGGAGTGGAGGGTCCTCCCCTTTGCAGTTTTCCCTTTGAAGTAACTAGAGCTGCCGGATGGATGTGACTTTGCTTGGACCTAAGACTGGGAGCAGACCAGCCTGGTCAGGGATGTTTTCTCCTTTTAAACAAGTACTACAATGGAGTCTCTCTGGGTGTTAAGTGTATGTATATATTAATATACAGAGAAATAAATTCTTTCAAGGTATTTACAGCAATAAAAAATCTAAACTGATATAAAGGATATAAATGAAATTAAATATTCCAAAAACAAATTTTGCAGCAACAATTTTTTTTTTTGCAATCTACCATACAAAATATAAAGGAAAGCTTTCCAATCATTTTCTAAAAATTATTCATTGCCCTAAAATCATCAACCTGTTTACATTCCTATTTTTCTTTTAAAAAATCCACACAACTCCTGGGCATGTGACTGCATGGTTGGTGGCCCTGAAAGTCTGAGGTCACTGCACTCTGGCTCTTCTCTTCTATCGTGCTCAGCAGACAGGTGTCCAGCTGCCAGCACTGAGTCCTCGTGCACTCCCTCCTCCTCCCTGCTGCACTCTGCAGTGAGTGAGCCAAGGGGACAGTGGCTTATGTGGTTCAGGAGATGCAGGTCATCTCCTGTTCCCTCCACCCCAGGTTCATCACACAGTGGCCATAACCCTCCCTATGGGACTGACAGACTCTGTCAGAGTGTGGGGATGCAGGGGATTCTGAATGCATTGGGGCCGGTTTCCACTGAGCTGTCTTAGAACCCTATAGCAAGAGCAGCATCCAAGAAGGCAGGGACACGGGGGGAAACTGAGGAACTAACAAAAAGAGCCTACCATGCAGCAGGTACTTAAGCCTGTCTGATAAATATTGTTAAGTACAAAATCTTGATAAAAGGAAAATGATGGAAGTATTTTAATATAAATAGAATTAGTTTATCATATGCATATGAATATTTTAAATTAAGCCAAACATGATATGGGGTTTAATTACTATTGTATTAATCTCATTTTAGCTTGAATTTGAATGAAAGAATCTTGAAGTCTAAATTTCCATGTAACACAAATATTCTCATTAGGGTATATTTCACCTAAGAGGTGCAAAGAAAAAGATTAATGATGTAATCTTAAATATTTATGTTTTAAAATCCCACAGGAAGTATTGAAAATGGGTACCCTTCTATTTCTTAAGCTAAACTCATGGATAATATAAAAATGTTAGCTTTTGATTGTAAACTATTATGACTCACTATGGTAATTAAATTGCACTGGTTAAATTGTATGACAAAATTTTTAATATGAAGGCAATACTTAAAATATTTCAAAAACAGGTTGTGAAAAAGACAGGTGGTAATTTTTTAGGTGAAATATGGTTATTCATAGCATAGTAACAAATAACAAATTTGTCAAAAATTGTTACATAGCATTTATCCAGTGACAAAGTCTCTCCTTGAGCTAGCCGCCATACAGAACAGAACATAACGGTGCGAACGACCTCAGGCACAGGTTGAATCCTATTTGTCAAAGAAAAAGATTTTTCACTGTGAACAGAAAATCTACAATGGGGCCTGATGCAAGGGAAGTAGGACCTGTGAGTGAACTTTTGTTTTTACACAACAGTGCCACTTAGTGGCCAAATTATGGTAGTGAACCAGTGGGCTGAATGGAGGGTAGGGACAGAAATTATGGGTTTGGGAGAGTTGTGACACTGTAAGTGGCCAGTATGGGGTGGGGCAGCACATGCCAACAGAGAGGGAGAGAGNGAGAGAGAGAGAGAGAGAGAGAGAGAGAGAGAGAGAGAGAGAGAGAGAGAGAGAGAGAAAGGAGAGAGGTGGGAACTGTACCTTGGAGGTCAGTTAGAGCCTGGACAGGAACAGAAACCTGAGCATCGCTTCCTGTAACTATGTCGCCTAGATTTCATAAGAAAAAATAATTAGATATGATAAAAGGAAAATAGACAACCTTTTGACTTTCATACTTAATATAATATTTTATCGAATTATTAAATTTTATAGGATAGAAAATTCAGTGAAAGCTTATAGAAACATCTGACATATTTTTAAAGTAAGCAATTTGTTTAAAGGATGTTTCCAGTAGAGATTTTGTGTCTGTTTTTACTAAAGGAAAAGCTCACAAGCTCCTACTTCGCATCTCTACTATACTGGGGATTGAAAACCTCAACACTGAAAGGCTTCTCTGAGCGAGTTTTATGACATTACAAATATTAGTATGCTCTTTATATAGCTTTTAAAAAACTTATAATAGGCATTCTTTCAAAACTGATTTCTTCCAACGTAAAAAAATATTTTTAGACTAAACTTTAAAGGACATTCATAAGAAAGACCTAAGCTAGCTCCACTTTCATGATACCCAGTGAAAATATTTCAAACTTACCAAATGTATTTCCAAATGCATCTGTGCCTACACCCTTTATTATAGGCAACGTTAAATTGGAACCATAGTAAATGCTTATAATAAGGCAGTGTTCAAATAAAGAAGAAGATGGGCATATAGAAAAGAGAACAGAGATGCTAGAGCATATTTTAGTGACCCAGACAAGGAAGAAAAGGAGCATGGAAGGAGATGCCATCAAGAGTGGGCACCCAGACCCTGGATGTCCTCCAGCTCCTCTGTCTCTGTCTACAGTCACAGCCATCAGAATAACCCCTGGAGACAGCAGTGTCTGAAGGCTATTTTGAGGTTACTAAACAAAAGAAAGCAAGTCTTTTAAAAGTTACCAGATTTCCTGTGTACAGTGCATGATTCAATAGATTTGCTTCTTCTTCAGCTTTTATATAATATATGCATATATCATCTATATACATTTTAGCAATATATAAATTACTAATTAATACACTATATAATATAAAATAATATGATTAATATATATAATAATATACAGAATTACACACACACATATAGTAAAAATAGATTTTTAAATTAAATAGCACCTCTCAGTGTTCTGGCCACTTAATGCACTGATTTGTAGCATGGTCACACTGTGTCATTACAGCATTTCTATCTACTAACAGAACACAGACATGTTCTCCTATAACCAAAATAAAATTTGTGGAAAGGACCACGTCCCACAGAAATGCTTTAAGTAGAAATGAAATGGTCACAACCTAAGTTTTCAGAATACTATTTACTAAATTAATAAATGGTAGATTTGATTTCTGTACATTTAAGTCTATACTAGCTACCCATTTTGCTATATAGATTTCACATAATATTTAAGAGAACTATTACTAAGAAGACGAACAGCAGCTCAGCTGATTTTCTCTTCCTCAGTTGACACATAAGCCACACCATGGGTGTTAAGTTACACACTCATCTGGGTGACACACCTTCTCCTTTAGAATTACAAATCACTATAACCTAGAAAAGCCATATTTCCATCTTTGCAAACAACCTTCGAACTTTCCATCAGAGTACACTGAGAAGACTGTCACTCCATGGAGGGGTCTCTATAACATGAGCCTGCAGACAAGGCTGCTGTGGTGAGCTGTCAGTGAGGACACAGGGTCTCTGGGAACCCAGTGCCCAGGCCAGAGTGGGAGGAGCACTCTTCATTTGTCACCATGCGCACCACGGGCTCCTGAGCCTGCAGCTTCCCTGGACTGATGCTCAGAGCTCCTTCAGGTGAGAAAATCATCAGAGCTTCAGGGATTGTTTAGGTCAATAGAGGAAGGTCATAAAGCAAGAAGCTCTCTTCTGGCTTTATGGTGGTGTAAGTTGGCCCTTTACTTCATTCGATCTTCTATGTAAGTAGCAACACTAACAGGAATTTTTGCTGTTAATATAAGTCTTTGTTGTTATTTTGTTGTTTTGGGGGTGGTGTTGGTGGGAGTTCACATGAGAAGAATGAACCAGAAACAAACTAGAAAAGCTCTGAAAGAACAAACAAGGGCACTTTCTTTTAGGATAGGGATCATTTTCAGAGTGCTCTGAGACTCATGCGCCACTATGGTGCTGCAGTGCTCCGCTCCTCCCTATAACTGGGGAATTAGTCTTCAGCGACTGTTCCATCGACATGCGTTTCCTTTCTCACTTACTGTGGTATTAATACTTGACATTTCCTTAGAGATACAACTTTATATTCTACAGTCATTTGGCTTGGTTTCTCAGAAAATTTAAACTAAAGCATTAAGAGATTCTCTAACTCATTTGCCTGCCATCAGTTAGAATTACAACAGACTAAAGCTTGTTATCAAAGCAATATTGAAATCATATTTGTTTAGAACAATAAAACAGTACAATTAAGAGATATATAAAATAACACTCATTTCCATTCTGGAAGTGGGCATGTCTCCTGGCATTAAGATACATTTTCAACACGTTAATGACTTGATGTCTCCTTTTCTTTAAATCATGTGTGACAGTCTACATTAAAAAGAAGAATGTAATTTTAAATGAGATATTTTCATAGAAGGTAAACTGAATATTCTAATAAACCTTAAATACTAATCATATAAGATCTAATATTTCATATAGACAAAGTAATATAAAAACTAAAAACATGATGACAGCAATGGAAGGCTTCAGATGCACATGCATGTGCACATATGTTCATGACATATTAACTGGCATCACCAGGGACTAAACTCCAATTTAAATGCCAATATGTAAAATCTTTACAATAATTCTATACATGATATATTTAAGCAAAGCATATGAATGTAGTTTAAATTTTGTTTGTGCTGACTTTACCGTTGCTATTGATACCCCTAATACTGAATGCTGCTATTAATATAGGTGTTCTTGTAAGGCATGAACCAAGATTTAGGTGGAATGTTTGTTGTGACTGAATGTCTACAACTGCTATGCTTTCTGTGCAGTTTTTGCCATCATGTTGCTATTTTTTACTTCCAATGTATAGTTAATAGTCCCACCAGTAAAAAGAAACGTGTTTGTTTCGCATTTTCTATAGAAAGGAAGTCTGGAGGCTCTAAGTAAGAGTGCAAAGGCTCTCTGTGGACAAAGTACTTGGGGGAAGGGACCCTGTAGGCAGGAGAGTGCRCTCAGGACAGCAGACTCCATTATCTTGAAGGCTTTCTCTGGTCTTATATCTGTTTTTTTGGTGTAACCATTTAGTGTATGGACTTGAATGCTCCTTATAAATGTTAAAGCTTTTGTTTGGCTTCTTTTTTCTCCCTAAAGATTCAGTTTGTATTCATTAGCCATGGCACAGGCAGGTGAGATGAGAGACCACAAACTTTCTTCTAAACCATGACATACTGCTAATTGCCATGACTAGTACAGCCCATGTCAGAGAACACAGTCAGTGGATGAATTCTATACTGGGGCTGCTCATACCGCTGGACAGGATGGGCATGCATATAACAAAATGTAAACCACACTGAGATATAAATGCTAAAGAATATGTTGTCAAATACCTCATAAAATATAACCAAGAGTAACACAATATCTAATCTCAAACTTTCAAAGGATCACATACAATAGATTTTAAAAAATTAAGATTTCATGTATTTCTGCTTCTGAGATGTTTTCTCATGGGCAAGTGAGAAAATCTCATGTTACACTTCAGGTTCTTTGGATTTCCTGGGCTTTCTCCTACCTTTGTTCAATTGTACTGGCATGCTTTCAGATTTCATCAGTCTCTGCTGCTGTTGCTGCTGCTGCTGCTGCTGCTGCTGCTGCTGCTGCTGCTGCTGCTGCTGCTGAAGCAAATGATGCCTTGGGGCTTCTGTGGAGGTCCTGGAGGGGATGGCAGCAGAGAAGGAACTGCTGCTACTGCTCCCAGGTACAGGGCCACCCATACTGCCTGGAGCTGAGGCTGGGGAAATCAACTTTCTTCCAAAGTTAATCAAGCTGTTGGAGACTTTGTGAATGTTCAGGGGAGCACCTCTGGCATTGGTCCTTGGAGGAAGAAGAAAAATCAGGTGAAGGGGAAAACATTATTTACTGGAAGATAAAGTATTTCACATATTCCATTTGATTAGCCTTGAAAAGGGCTGTTTACTAAATCAGCTACATAAATAAGTACAAACAACATGGCCACTGAATAGTAATGTGCTTTATGGAAAATGAGCACCGTCAGTCATTCTGTGTCAAAGCTATGCTCCTTTCTGAGGGTACAGCTGCCCAAGAGGACACTCTTCCACCCGTTTCTACTCCAGTTAGAAATAAGCATGTGTTGGTCTGATTTTCCTAGCTGTGACAGAATGCTGACTTGAATAAGTTAACTAATTGAGGGGAAGTTAGGACATAATAAGGAAAGGAAGCCCTTTGTCCTAGAGCCAGCTAGATGCCTCTAGCCAGCTGAGAATCAAGGATTCTAACAGATCTCACACCATTTGCTTAACACCTTTCTCTTCTCCTAACTATACACTTATAACGAGTTTCACTAGAAACCCTTGTACATCCAGCCCTGGTGGCTCCTGATTTTACTTTATCAGATGACATTCCCATCTAAGACAACTCTGGAGCCATTTATAATTCAGATGTCAAACACAGGCAGTACAAGTAGGGAGCTTGTTAGAAAGCTTTTGAAATGTAATGTGAGAGCCGCAAGCATAGTGCAGAAGGCTAATGCTGGGACATTTAATTCCAACTCTCTCATGCCCTTTCCAGAATGGCCATCTTTCTCTTAAACATTGTGCTTAAATCTTTATCACAAACATCCTTTAACAAAACAGGACTCTTCCTTGAGAAGCTCTACCCATACTCTGAGGTGTGTCTTTCTTTCCAAGTGTCTTTGCCTCCTATCTTTGGACTTAAAATTTTTATGAAAATCTCCTTTTAGATAAAACCCAACTCTGTTTTATACTGGCTTGTCTAAGATTATTTTCTTAGCTGAAGACAAAGATCAGTTCTAGACCAGCTAAGATCTCTAACATGTATGCTGCTGAGAGGGTCACTGTAGAGCTGTACTTGTGTCCCTACAATACTGACTGAAGGACAGGTTTATTTTGGCTCATAGTTTAAGTCAGTAGGTGGCTGGTTCCATTGCCTTGAGTGTCACTGTGGTTGGGAGCATACTGCAGAATAGAACTGCTGACTTTGTGGCAAGAGAGATTGAGACTTCAAGGGCCCAGGCCAGTAACTCCTGATAATCTGTTTTCTCCAACTATGTGCAACCTCCTACTTTCTACCATCTTCCAGTAATGTCATCTTACTAGGAATCTATGAATGACTACTCTCAATGGTTGGAAACACCAGTTAAGAACGTAGATATGAGTATGAGTTAAAACTGCTTTGCAGTATAAAGGAGACCTACAAATAGTTGGCCATCTTTAAAGATCCAGAACTCCATATCTGTTGCAGTCCACCATCTAGTAGGTAGCAATCCCTAACCACCCCACCTTCACCCATCTCCCACCTCACACTGTCTTTCTTGTCTTCCATGGTTTGACAGTATCTGTGTTATAAATATGTCTGGCAATGAGAGCACGAAATGAATATTGTTATTTCTCTAATGATTCAGTTTTGCAGTATATCTCAGGGCTATTATGCTGAAGACTAGTTACGATCATAAATCAATTTAGTTGTAGGAGGTTGTAAATACCAATGTTTCTATCTGAATTTCTCCAATCATTAGTAGACAGTTAGCCTCTTCTCATAGAAATGGAAACAGTCTATTAGTGTTAGTTACCTTGACTTTACTGTCATTTCCTTTTCCCAAATCACCTTGGCATTACTAGCTGTCACTCTGAACAGAACCAATCTATAGTTCTGTAATAAAGAGAATACCATTATGTTTCTCCCTTCCATAAAGTCTCCTCACATGGTATTAGCTAATGTTATGGACTAGTTACTAGAGGGTTTACAATGAACTGGAGAAAAACTATTCAAACTTAAAGGCTTTTTGAACAAAGATTTATTTACTTATTTCTCAATGAAGTATAAAAATAATGTAATAAAATTAATTCAAATGATTRCTTTTACATCAAGTTTCCTGTTTGCAGAACTAAGCTACTTAACATTTTTCCAAAATGTTTCCTAGTGAGAGTAGGGATACACAGTGTGTAAGCACCTCTTCCTGGTCAGCTTTTACCAGCTTCCCAATGAATCAGGGCACATTCACTTTGTACATGCCATAGCTGGCAAAAGAGAGGGTTCTCAATCCATGTTTACTGAATGAAAAAAATGATTGAAATAAAGCAGGAGGGCTCATCAGTGCTGGACACACAAGGCAGCCACCTCTGCTGCTGCTGCTGCTGCCGCCCAGCAGCCTACATGCATGCCTGCTCCTAGAGAGYACCAGCACTAGGGTGGCGGCCATGTTCAGCTGCATTTCAGTCTTGCKCTTGTGTAAATCAAGATCCATAATTCAAAGATATGAAGAAGTTTATAATGTTGTTACCCCTTTAGATAAACAAAAATGTACTAGTAAAATTCCCATATTGCCAGTTGTGAAATTTATATGTTGGTACAAGTACCAAGAAGCAGCTACAGCATTATCAAGAGAGTACGGTTAATGTATCTTCATCATACTAATAACCACAAAAACATATAGATCAAGAATGTGCTGAGAGATTTTTCTCTTCATCTGAACAGCTTTTAAAAAGAGATGAGCTTCTTTTAAAAATGTTTTTGTCTTAAAAAATATTCTTCTTCATATAGTACTCAGAACTTCTAGAAGCGTATTATCTTTTTAAACCAACTCTTGAAGGTGTTTTTAAGATATACTTCTAGAAGAAGCATATTTTCCATGACTTGATTTTCAGGCATGACAGTTTTTACACCAAAGTTATTCAATTAAGTGCTGAATAAACTCGCAACATTCTTTACATGAACTAATAAATACCCCACAACAGTACTAGTGCCTGTGGTGTGTGCTATGAAGTCATGAGAATCACTGCAGTTGTCAGATGTGAAGGCCATCGGGGACTGGAAATGGAGTGTAATGTACAGCGTTGAAAGAAACAGCCAGAGGAATCTGGAATTAACAAGATACTGAATAACCAAATCCTTGTGACTGAAGTCTCTGTGGGTATTGTCTGCTGTTAGAGAGACTGACACAGTGCTGAGAACTTAGACTATGGGCACTACCTAGGCTAGCAGCATTTTCTGAAGAAGCAAGAATCTGTCTGAAACACTTGCATCATAAGTCAGTTCTCATTGGACTGTTTTGGGACTCCTTTGGCTCAGTTTCAGTTACTATGGAAATGGGTGATTTTGGCTGCTTTTCCTAATCCCTGATTCCCTGCTTGCTTTAAAGAGTTCTAAAGTCTTCACTACCTTATGTGCTTGAGTCACGATCCATTTCCAGCTACCACCTAAAGCCTTTCTTTAGATTTAAACAAAAACCAAGATTTTTCTTTTGTGTGTGTGTGTGTGGGGGGGGATGAAAGGATTTATTTCAGCTTAAAATTTCACAACACAGGCCATCACTGAAGGAAGTTTAGAGCAAGAATCGAAGGCAAGAACTGAATCAGAAGCTATGGAGGACTGCTTTCCTATAAAGTTCATGACTGAGGCTGCACCTTCACCAGTGACTTCACCTCTCCTGGCCTATCACAGTGCCAAGCCTCAACTGTTCTCTACAACCTTTTCATGTTTTCTTTTCTTTAATTAGATATATTCTTTATTTACATTTCAAATGTTGTCCCCTTTCCTGGTTCCCCACTCCCCCGAAAATCCCATAAGCCATCTCCCCTTCCCCAATCAACCCTCCCCCACTTCCCTGTCCTGGTATTCCTTTACACTACAGCATCAAGTCTTTCCAGGACCAAGGGTCTCTCCTCCCTTTGGTGTCTAACAAGGCCATCCTCTGCTGCCTATGTGTCTGGAGCCATGGTAACTCCATTTGTACTCTTTGGTTGATGATTTTTGTCCCTGGGAGCTCTGAAGTACTGGGTGACTCACATTGTTGTTCCTCCTGTGGTGCTGCAAACCCCTTCAGCTCCTTGGGTCCTTTCACTAGCTCCTCCACTGGAGACCTTGTGCTCAGTTCAATGGCTGGCTGACAGTGTGTCCCCCGCTGTATTTCTCATGCACCAGCACAGCTAGTATAATTAAGTGACCAAAAAACCTCCACCAGAGAACTCCTTCAGCTGATAAACAACTTCAGCAAAGTGGCCGGATATAAAATTAACTCAAACAAATCAGTAGCTGTCCTATACTCAAAGGATAAACAGGTTGAGAAAGAAATAACGACACCCTTCACAATAGCCACAAACAATTATTAAGTATCTTGGTGTGACTCTAACCTAACAAGTGAAAGAACTGTATGACAAGAACTTCAAGGCTCTGAAGAAAGAAATCGAAGAAGACCTCAGAAGATGGAAAGATCTCCCATGCTTCTGGACTGGCAGGATTAAAAATGGCCATCTTGCTAAAAGCAATCTACAGATTCAATGCAAACCCCATCAAAATCCCAAATCAATTCTTCATAGATCCAGAAAGACCAATTCTCAAATTCATCTGGAATAACAAAAACCCAGGAGAGTGAAAACTAACTATTCTCAATAGAAAAGAACTTCTGGGGAAATCAGTATCCCAGACCTCAAGCAATACTATAGAGCAATAGTGTTAAAAACAAACTTTCTCCTTAACGAAAGTGAGCAAAAACAAACAAACAAACAAACAAACAAAACAAAAAACAAAAAAACAAAAAAACAAAACAAAAAAAAACAAAAAACCCCCCAAAACACAAAAAGAACCCCCAAAATAAAAATAAAAGTTTGTTTATATCACTAACTATAACACAATTTTCTTAGATCAGTTTAAATTTATTTTAAAGTATCCCCTTCCCCACATTCTGCTGTAGTTTTCGGGGTTATTCTTTTTACTATGTCCCTTAACCAAAGCTGAAGGCTGGTTTGTTCATTCAGATGGTCACTTCTATATTTTTCTTCACTCTCTTCACACTCTTCACAGTGGTGAAGAGAACTGTCTATTCTTCCAAAGGCCCTGAGTTCAATTCACAGCAACCACATGGCGGCTCACAACCATCTGTAAAGAGATCTCATGCCCTCTTCTGGTGTGTCTGGAAATAGCTACAGTGTACTCGTATACATAAATCTTAAAAAAATAAAGGGAAGGGATATATTTTTATCTAATTATACTTCCACTTTCATTTTTTTAATTGTATGGGCACAACTGTTATATAGGTACATTTAAAATTTTTCAGATGGTTATGTTTATTGTTATTTTCGGTTGAGTGAAAATAGCAATATCAGAAAAATGGCTTGTAAAAATATTAAAATTAGAAAAATAGGCCAGGCAGTGGTGGCACATGCCTTTAATTCCGGCACTTGAGAGGCAGAGGCAGGCAGATTTCTGAGTTCGAGGCCAGCCTGATCACAGAGTGAGTTCTAGGACAGCCAGGGCTATACAGAGAAACCCTGTCTCAAACAACAACAACAACAACAACAACAACAACAACAACAACAAAACAAATAAACAAACAAACAACCCCCCCAAAAAACCCAAAAGATTGATATAAATAACTTTTTTTTTTTTGCTAATTACTTGGACTTGGATAGAGTTTAAATAATATAGTTCATTAAAATTTACTTTAGGGCTAGACTGTTTAAGAGCACTGGCTGCTCTTCCAGAGGACCTATGTTCAATTTCCAGCAACCACATGGCGGTTCACAACCATCTGTAATTCCAGTTCCAGGAGATCTGATATTCTCTTTTGGCTTTTACAGGAACCAGCCACACATGTGGTATAGACAATGGTTGTAAAACACTTATACACATAAAATAAACTTTAAAAAAATCAATACCCCCAACTTTCAGTCAACGAGTAGGATAAGAAAAGAACAGGCAGCCGGGTGGTGGTGGTGCACGCCTTTAATCCCAGCACTTGGGAGGCAGAGGCAGGTGGATTTCTGAGTTCGAGGCCAGCCTGGTCTGCAGAGTGAGTTCCAGGACAGCCAGGGCTACACAGAGAAACCCTGTATTGAAAAACCAAAACCAAAACCAAAACCAAAAAACCCCCCAAAAGAGAAAAGAACAGGCAATTCTGAAAAGAGGAAACACAAATGGCCAATCAATATTTTAAAGTGTTCAAYATCTCTAGTCATCAGTGAAATGCAAACAAAACTACTCAGAGATGCCATCTTATCCCAGCCGGAATGGCTGTCATCCAAAAATCTGACAGGCAATGGTGAAGAGTGCAAACCAGGACAACCATTATGGAAACCGGTGTGGATGTTTTCTCAAAAGCCTAACAACAAAGTCATCCTATGACCTGGATGCAGCACTCCTGGCATAGGAAAAGGACTCATCCTATCGTAGAGACATGCAAACACCTGTGTTTGCTGCTGCTCCTTGCGTGCGAGCAGAGAAATGGAGCCAGCCCAAATGTCCAGCAGTGATGAATAGGGAATGAAGATGTGGTGCGGATGCACATGTAATTTTAGGCAGCTTGATGAATCTAGAGGGTAAAATTCTAAGCAAGGTAACCCAAACTCAGAAAGACAAAAAATGTTATGTCCTCTCTTATGTCTTAGATTCTAGCCTGTAATGTGTGTGGGGTTTGGAGGTCTAAGTATTAAAAACCAGAAAGCAGACAAAGAGAGGGTGAAAGCGAATGATGGGGAAGAACACGAGGCAGGCAAAGCACATGTGGGACATGGAAGGGGAGAGAGACTCAGAGAAGGACAGGCTAAGAGGGGGTTAGGGACAGCAATGGTTTGGGGAGACGGGGAGGAAAGAGATATCACACCTGTTTAAAAATGCCTTACAGTTATCTAATATCTTGTATATTGATTAAACATCATATTAAAAAGATTATGTTTAAGTGCAAAAGTACTTAAAAGTGCATATACACATCTTGGTTTTGGGACAGAAACAACAACCCCATTTTACTTCTGTATATTGCTAGTTTGTTATTACTGATTTACTCTGAGTAGATTAAGGCTCATATTTATTTATTTTATGCTTCTCTACAGCAACAGGAAATTTAAGACAGTTGCTAGAATTGCAAGATAATATTATTTTAGATATTATTGTAACATCTACATTAACATTCACAACAACTTCCAAGGTAATTCTAAAATCTAAGGTAGTACTTAATATTATTGATATTTTCATATATTCATATAATGTTTGGTCAAGTCTACCCTCCATTCCCTCTCCTGCACGTTCCTCCCTATATATCCCCACCATGACTGTTTCCTAATTACATGTGTTTGCCTGTTTTTCTTTCTACGCACAGAGTGTACTTAGTGCTGCTAAGTATATCTATATGTATGCAGGAATGATGCATACATGTACATACATGCATACACACAACTACTGGAGCATAGATACCCTCTCAGGGACTGAATCCCTGAAGAAAATAAACTCTCTCTCTCCCTGCATTCATCAACCAAAGCTCCTAAGGTAGGGGTGGGACTTCTTATTACATCTCTCTTCCATGTTAGAATTTTGTCTGGCTTGATTTGGGGCATGCAATCATAGCTGCTGTGAGTTCATGTGTGAAACTGCCTTGTTGTATCTAGAAAATACTTCACTATAGTCATCCACTGGCTTTTACAATCTTTCTGCTCTTCCAGCTGTGAACCTTGAAAGATACAATACTGACTGGTCTGGCAATGTATGTCGACTGGTCAATAGTGGCATGAACATTATGGGAGGAACAGAACACTTTAAGATTGAATTTAAGACCAGTTACACAAGGATGAACTCATGCTTGGCACTTGTAATGGGGCCAAACACCTGAGACTAGGTAGGTCATAGGCACCAGGAAGAACCAACTACTATTATTTTGCTAAAAGGATATAGTATTAAACCAACTCTAACTTATGATTACACACAGAGATAAGTGCATCTTTCAGTCCTCATCAAAGAAGCTTATTTCTGCAGTAGACAGTGATTAATACATGGAGAGAAAAAGACTCACAACTGGTCAGTTTTCAGAGAATAAAAGATTGTGTGGTATTTAGCCCAAAACATCTGCATCATAACCTTCCTCTCAAGATTCAGGATATTTAATATTTTTAAAAATTCTTTTAAGTAGAAGACTTGCAATTTTATAAACTGAAATATTTTTCTAAATTCTGTTACTTTGGGTGTATTAAATTACCAGAATATGAAATCTTCCCTCTCATATATGCATCCTTCTCACGCCATCTCTTAAATGAGAATGTGGCCTTGACCCTGCAATTCTCCTGCCTCAGTTTTCTGAGGACTGAGATTACAAGTATATGCCATGAGACTTGGCTTCTAAAAACATTTACCTCTAATTTTAATTTGCCTGTCATAATATGAGACTTGTTATCTTTTTTTAGACCAATTTCCTTTATTAATATCTATGTAAAAATACTCAATAAAATTGTCCCAAACAGAATCTAAGGACATATCAAAATGATCATTCACCACAATCAAGTAGGCTTCACCCTAGGGATTCAGGGATGGTTCAATATGTGGAAATCCGTCAGTGTAATCCACTACATAAACAAATTCAAAGGAAAAAAACACATGATCATGTCATTAGATGCTGAAAAAGCATTTGACAAAATTCAATATCCCTTAATTTTAAAAGTCTTGGAAAGTTCAGGAATTCAAGGCCCATACCTAAACATAGTAAAAGCAATATACAGCAAACCAGTAGCCAACATCAAACTAAATGAAGGAAATTTGAAGCAATCTCCCTAAAACCACGGACTAGATAAGGCTGCCCCCTCTCTTCCTACCTTTTCTTTNGTTGTTTTGATTTGCATTTCTCTAATGACTAGTGATGTTGAACATTTTTTAAGGTGCTTCTCAGCCATCTGAATTTCTTCAGGTGAGAACTCTTTCTTTAGCTCTGTACCCCATTTTCATCCTGTTCCAAACACCACAGTTCTGGCTGATTGTGAGGTATAGGCAGAAGAGTAATATTGAAAGGACAGCCTTGGCCTGGGATACAAGAGTCCCTGTCTCAACACCTCCCTGAACCCCAATGACTACAACTCTCCTAACACCTGGCAGATAGACTGTTTCCCAATACGGTGTAAAGGAAAAGAAGTCATAATTATTATGGATAAAACTGCTGGCACTGATAAATGGGTAGCGATAAGGCATACCCAGGAGCTTACCTAATTGGGTCTGAACAATTTATAACATTGGTTAAACTAACAATAACGAGTAATTAGCAACTATACATTAATCATAGGATATAAAGCCATTAAGTTTCCCAAGATATATCCACAGGAATAAACACTTCCATTTCTTGAGTGGTAGTCTTTAACTAATCTATTTTCTGGTCTTATGATCCAGAGCCACATGAATCATTCCAGAATGTAACCACAGCTTACACTCACTGTTTTAAAAGTCAAGGAGCCCCTCGCTTAGAAGAACACACTAAAATGGAAGAGGACATAATTCTGAATTACTCACTCACTGGGAAGTTTCCTTTTCCTCTTTGTCCCTCTTCCACAATTTGAGAATCACCAAATACCTTACAAAAAATTTAGGGCAGCTGCGGTTAACCCTTCTTGGAGAACAGTTAGAGCCCCAAGGCAGGGCCACTGAAATCAGCATCTTTCGAGAATTGACTGCTATAGCCTCAAGGCAGGAGGAGTACTGAATAAAGCACAATAAAATTGTGAGTCCATGAAAGACAGCGGTCATACTTTAAGTATGAAGGCACAAACTAGACACAGGAAAGGAGAATTTGTTTTCTCTTATTTAAAAAAATGTTAGATATCTATAATAACTGTTTGAATAGCTAAGAAATGTGAAGGTCTAGCTAAGTGGAGATAGAATTTAGGTTCCTAGATGTCAGCTCCTTGCAAACTCTATGGGTCTAATTCTCTTCTTGCCAACATCTCTCCAAAGTTGTATAAATCCAAGAGTTGATCTTAAAAGTTACCTGAAAGGGCCTAGAGAGATGGCTCAGTGGTTAAGAGCACTGACTGCTCTTCCAGAGGTCCTGAGTTCAATTCCCAGCAACCACATGGTGGCTCACAACCATC